>APFE031652491.1:90444-103585 GCA_000404065.3 Pinus taeda
CTTAGCTTATTGTATGATTTTCTGATTATATTTATGCTTATAGAGTGAGTTGAGTTAGTTATGATGCCATGTGGTCTACCATGTGTTTAATGCAGATTATTGATGAATTTTGAGGTCAAAGTCAAGGATCTAGTGGACAAATGGCATAAATAACTCGAAGTGGACAAAGGAGAGGAATTATAGGAGGGAATGCCCCTTATTTATTACTCCTCACTTCGAATTCCCCTTCATTTAGCTCGGAGTACAAGCAGCCAAGTCATGCACTAGAGGGCAGCCGTGCAAGTGGAGGATGACTAATGATTATCTCGAGTTTTGGGAGCCAAGCCTCCTTGATTTTAAGGAAGCTATTGGGAGCTTCATTTGTATAAGTATAGAGCCCTAGGGCCTCACTAAGGTCAGATTGTTGTTGTATTTTTTCTTATGTAAACTCTGCTCCAACTTCGATCTTATTATTTTGACAATTTCATGTAATCTTGTTATTGTTTTGATAATAAAGATGGAATCCTTTTTGAGCTAGCACTGAGTTACCTTAGAGGGATGAATCTCTTGGGTTAGGGCCCAATCCAAGTAACCAAGCTCCTCTTTAGTTGTATTTGTATGTTTTATTTCAGTTTGTAGATTAGGTTGCTCTTAGATGTATTTCTTTTATGGTTAAGAATAGGTTGTTTTTGATGATTCAGTGGCTTGCTTCCATTTGTGCTTTCTATAGCAGGTTAAGCAGTGATAAAGAAAATATTCAAAAGGCTAGCAACAATTCCTTGGCCTCTCTTCCTCCCTTTGGGACCATGATTTAAGGCAAAGAACCTCTTGCTGCCCCAAAACACAGATTTTCCTCATTCATAGGACTTCTAGTGTTTGCAGCTTTTTAGTAGGTTAACAGTCCAGCTTTGCTTTGCTTCAGAACTTCTTCATCATGCTCACTTCTTTATTTACAATAGTCTTCCTTCATGATTTCCTTTCTTGTAGCATTTCTCAGCATTTCCTTTCATAGACCATAGTTTAAACTATCTTGATGCAAAACTCTATTTTTCTAGATGCACTCATTTCATTGCTTGCTTGATCTTAATGGTTGAATATAAGTTACTTTGTAGCAGATTTATTCTAGTAGTAAGCCAACCTATCAGCCATCCCATCCTCCATCTGATACATGCCCTACAGGTTGCCCAAGTCTCCCCTCAATTCTGCCTTAGTTTCCTGCATTTTCCATAGAATTTCTTCCTCTCTCCTTGAGCAAATCCAATCATATTTCTCTCTCCTAACGATTCTTGGTATACCCTAGGTGCCCTAACACCTCATTCTGACCTTCATCCACCTTATTAACCCACTCTCAAACCTTCAAAATAGTGAAAATTGATCTCGGCCTCCTCTTGTAGGCCTCCTGTAGAACATTGTTTTTCCTCCTGTAGGTTTCCCGTGTCCTCCTGTGGATTTTCCTGTAGGATTCTTTTGAAGGCCGAGTGTGGGAAGAGCCTCTAGAAGGCCACATGAGACCTCCTAGGACCCATCCACACCATCCTCCATCCTCTCAAGTCCCAAAACCACCCTCCAACGCCACCTATTCGCTGACACATTCACAAACAATAAATTACATGCATGTCAAATTCACATAAAAATACATAAAAATTCGAAAAGATGTTTTTTTGCTCATTTACTTCCAGAAATAGCTTAGTTAGATGTTTTTTACTTCCTTGAGTAGGTAATGGCATTCTTTTAATGGTTTTTATAGTGCTTTCTGCAAAAGTAGAATTAGTTGGTTAATTAGGGTTTACTAGGTTTGCTTTACATTTCAGTCTTCCTTTCTACAGTTAGAGTAGTATCTGTAGAGTAGTCTTCCTCTCCTTTCATCACATATAGAGCTTCTTCTGGAATCCATAGATTTTGGCTTGAGCTCCTAGTGATCTTGCGCCAGCTGACCAAGTGACAACCTGCAGTAAGCGCTAGTACTTGTGCATACAACACTGTCGCTTCCAAGTTTGTTACAAACTACCGGGTTGATAAGAGTAAAGTAGGCAGCCCAGGAGTTGTAACATTATTGCTGAAGTACTGGTGCTCACCAAGAGTACCCAATCATTAATCTAATGGTTGGGATATACCAAATCCTAATACAACTAGGAATGTGCAAAATAAAAAACCCAAGCCAAATCCCAACAAAAACACCAATGTAACTTCTATTCATGTCATCACTCAATTTATTAACACTCATGAATTGACTTATGATCCCATCTTGAAAATTTCCACTTGGTTAGCTATGTTGACCACGATGCCTCCTGATATTCCTAAATTTGAAGGTAAACTTGATGAGGATCCTAGACACCATGCATTTCCACTTATGTAGTTCCTCCAATACCATAATGGAGGAAACCATTTAATTAGGACTTTCTAAAGTAACCTTGAGTAGACATAAATCCAATTAGTATGTTGATGAACATGTGAGTACTCAAGCACATTTACATCACTTGCAAATTACTTCAAATGATATTTCTATATCCTAGTTTTTCATTACCTGAGATTGGAAATTATTTCAAATTTCAGACAAATGGAATCCATCCACATCATAGATCACATCCACAAGTGGCACAACATATTTATATTCAAGTCCATGATAAGCTCCTCTTAAACTAGTTTCTTGAATCACTATTGCCTTTGATCACAAAGGATGTAGCTACCATTATTCCACAAATAAAAGAGGATTCCATTTCCAAAATGAAATTATTTGAATTGAGCTATGCCCAATCCAGCTAACTATACACTATTATCTGAGATACCCCTCACCATCAACCTTTTGAGTGTAAGAAGCTTGGGACCTGTCACTCTACTGATGGCATAATTGGGATCTTTAAACCAACTCAATGATCTAGATCTTGGGGGGAGGCCCTCAATATCTAAAAGATAGAAATGGATCTTGGGGGGGAGGCCCCCAAGATTTGAAAAATTGGAATTGCCAGAAGAAAAAGAGTAGAATTCCCACTAAACAAAACCATAAAGATTTTTTTTTTTATTAAAACAGATAATAATTGTAAGGACTACATTGTGGTGGACAATATATCCTTTTACAAAATGCGACTTGTTACTTATAGTATTTTTCAATTACAATACCACGGGTCAATTCCATGGGTGAATAAATACCATGGGTGGATGTCACAATACCATAGGCAAATACCATGGGTGAATGAATACCATGGGTGGATGTGACAATACCATGGGAAAATACTGTGGGTGGATAAATACCATGGGTGGATGTCACTTACAATACCATGGGTGGATGCCACTTACAATACCATGGGTAAATTCCATGGGTGGATGAATAACATGGGTGGATGAATACCATGGATTGATGCCATTTTCCATTCAGATCATTCCTCCCTTCTTAAGAAGCAATGGTCCCCATTGTGTGAAGTTCCCTCTTGTGAAGCCTTTGTTGAATATGAAGAGCCACTGAAGAGAAGGGTTTTATGTGGTTAACCCATAACCATGATGAATAGAGATCCGAGGATAGAGATACCCTGTAATGGTTGTGACCAACTGTGATATTGATAGTGTGCGGTCTAGCAAATGGACTTTGATGAAGTGTGGGTTTGTGGATGACCCATAACGATGAAGAATGAAGATCCGAGGATAGAGATACCCTATAATTCTTGTGACCAACTGTGATACTGACAATGTGCGGCTTAGAAAATGGACTTTGATGAAGTGTGGGTTTGTGGATGACCCATAACCATGAAAAATAAAGATCTGAGGATAGAGATACCTTATGATGCTTGTGACCAACTGTGATACTAACAATGTGCAACCTAGCAAATGGACTTCGATGACAAGGATATTGTGCGGTTGACCCATAACCGTGATGTTGGTTATTGATGAAGTAGTAGGTGCCTACATAGCCTGGGGTGGGAGGGCATGTCTCCAAATAATCCAAGACAAATGTTGCTATGCTGAAACTGATAGAGGAGGTCAGATCTACAATCCCTTTTCTGAAATTTTGCACAAAAGCTTCAAAAAATGATTAGAGAGTCGTTGTCCACCAGTTGTCACCAGGAAAAAATTCTACAACATAACTGATTTTAAATCAGTGATATCTCCCTCCAGACTCCGATTTGGTCGATTTGTTTTTTGAATTTTGGTATTTTTTCAATGAATCCATATCTGTTATTTGTTTTTGTAAATATTGCACCAAATGTTTTAGATCTGATCTGCAAACTCAGTGCCAAAAACAAATTCCTCCAAAAAAATGAAAAAAGAAAAATTCTTTCTGCTTGGCCCAAGAAAGTGCTCTGTGGAGGTTGCAGCTCATGCTTGAAGTTTGTTGAATATTGCTGCAAAAAATTGAAACTGAAATATGCATGAAACCCTCATTCCCAAGGAATCATAACTTGCTCTGATACCACTGATTCGGATCTTTAGGGGAGGCCCTCAAGATCTAAAACATTGAAAAGACTCGAAAAATTGAAATTGCCAGAAGAAAAAGAGTAGAATGCCCAATAAACAAAACCACAAAGATTTTTTTTATTAAAACAGATAATAACTGTAAGGACTACATTGTCGTGGACAATTTGTCCTTTTACAAAATGTGACTTGTTACTTATAGTATTTTTCAGTTACAATACCATGGGGCAATTCCATGGGTGAATGAATACCATGGGTGGATGTCACAATACCACGGGTCAATTCCATGGGTGAATGAATACCATGGGTGGATGTCACAATACCATGAGCAAATACCATGGGTGAATGAATACCATAGGTGGATGCCACAATACCATGGGCAAATACCGTGGGTGGATAAATACCATGGGTGGATGTCACTTACAATACCATGGGTGGATAAATACCGTGGATGGATGCCACTTACAATACCATGGGTAAATTCCATGGGTGGATGAATACCATGGGTTGATGCCATTTTCCATTAAGATAACTCAATATAGTTGATGTCTCCCTAATTTCATGTGGTACCAACTCTTATGGTAACCATTATGGAGTTCCCCTTTCCTCTTATGGTGTCCATAATTATGGAAACCATTATGGTGGTGTAGTAGCACATTCCTCCAACACCTCCTATGTATTATCTTACTATACTCAACAACAGGGGACACTCATTTTGTAACCAGCAAGACACCCAATGCCTCCAATAGGCATGTTAGGTCCTTCTCAACTTTCACCTCCTCCTCCAAAAATCAACAAGTTGAATCCTTTAAGTAGTTAAATGAAGTCAACCATTCTAACACAAAGAAGGGAAAAGGCTAGTAGAAGGAAATACAAGGATGGGGGAAAGACTCCTTGTATCAAAACTAGAATTCCAAAAATAAACCTCAGAATCCAAAAAATAACAAAAGAAAACATGGCAAGAATAAAAACCCAATTACCAATTCTCCTTGGGTATTGTGTGGTGATTTTTGTCATTAGTGTCACCATTGTCCTCAAATCACATACTATATGTGCATGAAGAAAGCTCAAGGCTATAGGTCTACCCCTTCACAAGGAGTGCCATCCCCTTATGAACACTTCCCTTCACCTCCTCAACCAATTGTCTTAATGCATCCATTCCCACATCACAAGGTTGGTGTTACTCCATGAACAATTGACCCTTATAATTTTCCTATTAAGAAATAACCCCAATGTAGCCTTGCTTACCAACAAAATATCTACATGAATGTTGTGTAAATTCATCTACAAACTTGAGCTTGCTAATACGAACCCCCCTAGGTCCCAACCAACCACTTTGGACCCCACCTAATCTATGGCTAGTGCTACTCTCTTGATCCTTCATCTTAGTAGTGACCCTACCTCATGGGTTCCAAGGGAACCTATAAGATGAACCATTCACAACCCTCATGTTATGGAAGCACATAGTTACAAAATTTTGGAAATTTTTTTGGATGATCTCACTCAATCACCCATAACCATGTCTACATCGAAGGAGTTGCAAACACATCCATCCCAATGGAAGTATCTATTGAACCAATTGGTTCAAATTTAATTACATTCGATCTTGACAACTTTGAGCCTTAACTACCCTATAAAACGATATTATATAATATATATAAAATATATATATATATATATATAGATATATATATAAATATTATATTTTTTACTTTACAAGTTCCAATACCAGACATGTGCCTCATGCTATAAAATTAAAAACACCATCATATATATTGCTTGGCTTATACAAAGGATGGAAAAGTATCATAATACAAGGTTATTAAACAAAGTATGTTAATCATATATGTTTGAATGACAATCATAAGGCAAGGATGAAATAGTGTATGAGATAAGTATATATATGTTTATATGATTATATGGTGGTATGTTTTATAATGATATGGTGGCAAAGAATGTAGATGGTATTGAGTTATGTGGCATAGTAAGTATAACCATATGCTCAAATCTTGTATGGGAATTCGATAGTAGTTTAAGTATCATATTATATGAGTTCAAATGAATATAAAGTATAATGTTGAAAATTTTAACATATTCCATCAAGATTGGTTATGATAGTAAGGTTAGTCTTGGCATACACCATGTTGAAGTATGCATTGAATTGTTTTTAGTGGCACATTAATGGTGTTGGTACCCAACTCACTCTTTAATTTTGAAGGTTATTAGGGTTAGTACATTTGGTTCACTCGGTTGTTCAAATTGTTGAGTTCTACTATTAGCTTTGTTAATGAGGTTTACGATCTATATAGAGGTCCCAACCATTGCCTAATGAACCCTTGAAGGATATTTAAGGCTAGGAAATGATCGTGTAATGAAATAAAATCCTGATTTAACATTGAGTACTATGTTTGGCTTTAAATTGAGCATTGTTATATCATTGTTTTTCTAGAAAATGTTTTAGTTTGTCTTGGTTTAGTATGGAATTTTGATTTTCTCTCCTATTTCATAAAATCCCCTACTTAGAAAGCATTGTTATTGTGTGCTAATCCATAAGCATTTGTCTCTTCTGATAAGCCTACTAAGCAATACCCCCAACACGACCTTCCTCCACCTAGAGAAGAATTAAATATCTACATAAATGTTATGGACATTGATCTCCAGACTCTTAATTTTTAATATGCAACTCCGCTTGACCCCAACCAACCACTTTGGACCCCACCCAACCTACGGAATTTTTTTCTCTCATGATCCCTCATCCTAGTAGTGAATCTACTCGATGTGTTCTAAAGGTGCTTATAATACAAACTATTCACAACCCTCATGTTAGGTCTACACATAGTTACAACACTATGGATGATTTCGCTCAATCACCCACATCCATGTTTGCATTGTAGGTGTTCCTAATCTAAGGCTATATTATCAACATTAGCTTTGGTTGATGCTATTTATTCGCATTTAATTAGATTCAAACTCAATAACTCTGAGCCTTGACTAACCTCCTTAGTTGCATTCCAGATTTTGATCAGTATCTAAAATATCACAATTCATCAATGCAAAATATGAAATAGTGAGAAGGATATATAATATTTAATTACTCTTTTTTTTGGAAAACGAAATTAGCCTTTATTTTAAATATAATTTGAACTAAAGGATTGGCCTTCCATTACATATGATGTTTTAATAAGCAGAGGTATCTTAAATTAAAGGATTGCATTAAGGGATTATATTGTATGAGAAGAACTAAATATTTTCACTTAGATATGATATCTAAAAAATAAACTTATTTTGTTTGAAAATTAATTTTCCTTCCAGATACGCGAACTCTATAATTATAAAAATATCAAATTCATCTCAATTCATATATATTAAAAAAAAGTTAAATAATAACCAATAATTAAATTAAATTCTAAAGATTGTAAGATGAACTTTTATTAATATGTGTATTTATTAATTGTTATTTTCTATAAATTCTTTAGTCAATCATAATTTTCTTTTTATAAATACTTTAACCATTCATAAATTCCATACACATATATTGGAAGTTCATATGGATAAAGTCAACTTTCACTAAGATGGAGTTGCCTAGCACTTTTAGTTTTGGATGCTACAGTGGGTTTCCACTTTGCTTCATGGGATCCTTTCTTTTTGCAAATTGTGTGGTGAAACTTATTGTTCAAGTTGAATTTAAACATTGACTTAACATAGTATTATTTCTCTAATTTGTGTCTGCGAGAATTTTTGTAGAGATTTTTTCATTTCTCTAGGGATTTTAATCTTCCTTTGGCGAAAGGTAAAGGCTCCATTACTTCTTTTATGATGTTTAATGACTATCACTATAATAAGTCTCCTTGCCCAAATTACGGTTACCTTACTCATAACTTATGCTTAGGTCACAAAATTGATGAAGAGTCTACTTATGGCTCTACCCATCTTTGTATAATATCTATGGGGTTGGGTTTATCTTTGTCATATTATGGTTTCCATGGTGCATCAAAAGAATTTTGGTGATTCAATGTAATAGATTGTACTTTTTATTATGGAGAAAGTGTTGGACTTAATAGCTTGTTATAGACACATGTAAAGGAATACAAAGTAATATGAAACAAGGGACATAAGGATCAAGAAACCTTTGAAGGGAAAAATATATTAAGTTATGTCATTCCCCTTTGTTATGTTTAGTGCATTATATAATTATCGTTGACCTAATGACTTATTTAGTTCAACTAATTCCATAACTATCTCAAACAATATCTCATAAATATAACTTCCCTCATTTCTCATATACTTCTAGAATCAATCTACATCATTAACATATTACACATCCATCATTTTAATTTATTAAACATCACAAGAAGGAGTTATTCCTTCATACACTCCCACCCCCCCCAAGTATTTTTAATCTCAATATGCATTCTTCAAATCTATTTAAATTGGTCCCTTCTTCATCTCCATCTTTGATCCATAAAATATTTTGTATTTTCCACAAGGCAGTTCCTCATAAAAGATCTAGTAAAAATATACTTAAAAATCCAAAATATACACTATGAGGGTTTATTTCACTTTAGATTTATGGATATGTAAGTTATTATTTATTTCATATGCATACACATTTAAAATGAATTTTTTAGGCTGATAATAGTCTTTTCTATTTCCTCGAGGCTTTGTGACATCTTTTCTTTTGCATCAAAATCCTTCTCTTCATATTTCTACAACTGCTCCTTTTGTTTCAAAATATTTTTTTAAAATATTTAATTTGGTTAAGTAAGGCACAAATGAGTTCTTCTTTAAGGTTCACCTCCCCATATGTTTCACGCTTTTTCAAGATGACAATATTTGTCTTTATTACCATAGGTTTTGTCTTTGTCGAGAGAATTTCTTGACTAGCATTGTGTTCTTCTGAGATCTACTTTCTAGTGGTCCAATTCTTTCTAAAGGAAACCGCTTTGATACCAATTGTTGATCAAACAGTTATTTTGAGGAGGGAGGGTAAATTACAATAAGACAAAATTTTCTTATTTAAAAATTCATGAACGATAAGAAAAAAATCACATATGAGAGCTCTTAGACATAGAACATGTAGCACAAGATATATGGGGAAACCATTTCAGGAGAAAACCATAAAAAATATTTCTATAATTCTTTGTAGGCACCAATCTACTATTATAGATCTTTGTAGACACCAATCTACTAGTGACACCAATCCCAACTACTACAAATATTCATAGGCACCAACCTACTAGAGACCCCAATCCCCAATGCTAAGCATCTATTTAGAAAAATACACCAATTCATTAGTTTTAGAAACAACTCTCAATTATAACTCTTCTTTAGTGCATATAACTTCGTCAAAAGATGATAACATTCACTTTACCTTCATCGAGTTTGCTTGCTACTTCTACCTTAAGTAGGTTTTCTCTTTACTTCTTCCTCCACCAAGTACTCTTACTGCTTCTTCCTTCACTAGGTATGCTCACAACTTTTACCTTCACTAGGTTTGACCAAAATTTGAATCTTCAAATGAAATTTTTGGTAACTCTTCCAAAACTTGTTGTTTTAGGCCTCTTCCTAAGAATGAAATTGTAGAACATGCCACGTATCCAAGTTTGAAAATATGATTATGAATTTTTTACCTGATGCACTTATGTACGTCTCCTTAAAATGTTGAAAATTTTACAATCTGAAAAGTCCCAAAAAATAAGTTATGGAAAAAATGCCAAGTTGACCATTTTGAAACTTGTTTCAGGATCATTCAAAAACCCTCACTTCCACATGTAATATCTTCTAAAGTATAACAAACAATTTTTTTATTATCATAAGTACCTAGAGATATCTCCTTTATCACCTCAAAATATCACAATGTAAAAAATCTTCAAGAATACATTATACTAAAAATGCCAAAATAACTTGTTTGAAACCAATTTTAAGAGCATTCTAGAACCCTAAATTCCTATAGAGCATGGATTTGAAAATATAGTAAATCAATGTCTATAATTTTTACCATATCTACCCAGTGATCTATTCTCCTCCTACTGAAAATTTCATGGTCTGAAACATCCCTAAAAATAAGCTACAGTGAAACTTCTAAATTGACCTATTTGAAACATATTTCAGGGGAATTCAATAACCCTAACTTCCTCAAATTATGTCTTGGATTATAGTGAACTAGTGAACTAATATATTTTTACCATAGCTACTATGTGATCTTGCATCCATGTCATCAAATTTCATGTTCTAAAACATCGCCAAAAATAATTGATAGTGAAAAATGCCAAATTGACCTATTTGAAACTAGATTCAAGAGCATTCAAGAACCCTTAATTCCTTAGAACATATCTCCAAAACTATAGAAAAACAATATCTCAATTTTTTTCTATAGTTACCTCAAGATCTCACCTCTATCTACTCAAAATTTTAAAAATTTCACCATTTGAAGCAATCTAGAAAAAAATTATAGTGAAAATTCCTAGATGACTCATTCACTTTGCAAATTACATTTTTTTTTAGGAACATTTTCCTTCCAATGATTTCTCCTTTTATACATTGTAATAACCCATAAAGAAAATACCTATTATTTAAAGAATTCACATCAATTCATAAATTAAATCATTAATTCCACTTTTTTCACTTTGCCTAATATCATGGGAAAATACCATGCACCTCTTAAAACCATGGTCTTGAAACCACCCTTTCACTTTTTGACTTCTCTTTTTTCATGAGAACCCCAGTTTTAGTATATTTATATATAATATCAATGATATAAGCCCTTTGACATCACTGAAAACAAATTTTTCAATGCAAGCTACTAGAGTCAGATCCTTAATTTCACCAGCAGTGGTTTATTGTTGGTTGTTATAAGCAAACATATTATTTGAATTAACATTTGTACATGAAAAAAGAGTTCTTACATGATAATATTATACCTAACATTTGACCCAGATTCACTATCAATATGCAACAGTCTGTCATTTTGTCTATAATCCTCATGGAGAGATAAAGAGGAGGATTTTTGTTGAAGGTGCTGAATCTCACCAACATACAGGGGATCTCCTTGATATGAGGTCCCAGTTAGACCTCACACCATTTGGTGTAGGAGTCCCATCTAGTGTTAGGTACCTATACTACTAGTGTAACCCCTATTGTTATTAGTGCAAACCCTTATTATATTTTTGTGCCCATGTGCTCCCCATATTGTTATTATTGTGCCCCATAGAAGCCCACTATTATTATTGTTGTGTCCTTACATTATTATTGTTATGCTGACTCTGATTATATTATGACTCATTAGACTCCTATATATAGAAAGGAGGTATTGTCATTTGTATCATCCAAGAATTGTTCATTTGTGTAATGTAAAGGAGGTTGACTGCTCAAAGAGGCTAATTTCTAAGTCGTTGATCTATCTTTTTGTGAGTTCGTTTCATAACATTTGGCATCAGAGCTTTGGATTCTAGAGTTTCGCTGCTCCAAACAGGTTATCGTGCAATTTTCACCATAAATTTGTTTCTACGATGTTTTAGAAGCTAAACAAAAAACTCATTTGATCTGAAATCGTTTTGAACCTCGAGTCCAAATTTCAAATCTTCTTTCGCTATATTTTCAAAGATATGATTTGAGGAAGTTAGGGTTTTTGCAAGCTCCAAAATTCCATCTCAAACAGGTCATCGTGGAAGTTTCGATATGATTTTGTTTTACAAGGTTTATACTCTGGAATTAAAACCCATTTGAGCCGCAATCTTGGTAAAGCTCAGGCCCAAATTTTAGATCTTCATTCATGATATTTTCAGATCTATGGTCCAAAACATTTAGGGTTTTTGCAGGCTCCCGAATTACATCCCAAATAGGTGACCTTGGGACAATTGTCATAACATTCACTCTGAGCATCATATTGAAATTTTGTAAGAAGTTATAGAAATAAGACGGACTGTAATTTTTTGTGTATTTTTTTCAGGTTTGAAAGTCAAACAGTGACATGTGGCACTTCATACAAGTTCGCTCTATTGAATAGTATTTAATCAGGTCATCTTGGGAGATTGGACGTAACTCTTTCTTGGAGAATCCAACATTGATCAGACTGGTGGCATTGGAAAGAGGACGTAGAGGGCTACAACAAGTAGCATTTTAATACCTTGGAGATCTGAAATTTCAGAGATACAATAGATTTAAGGTCGAGTTTCTGAAATCAAGAAAATAATGACTCGAATCAAGAAAATAGAAACACCTAGCAAGAAATACTAGATGGATGATTTGAAGAATGTGATCGAAGCTAAGATAAATAGTTTTATCTGTGCCATGTAAGCTGATAGCTATGGTATGAAAGTATATTAGAAGAAAGACATGGAATATTTGAAGAAAGACATGGAAGGTTTGAAGGAAGGTGGGACAAAGCTGCTACAAGAAAGGCTTCCTAATGGAGAAAGGGCAGTAGAGGAAACTCATGATGAGAACAAAAGTAATATTAATCATGATTTCATATAATCTAATATTGAATTGAAGACCCAACATATTTCAAAGATAGATATGAGGAAGTTTTATGGAAAGGATCCTGTAACATGGATACTACAGATGGAGAAATATTTTGATCTACATAATGTGGAAAACACACAAAAGGTACGTATTACATCTTTATCTTTAGAACCGAATCAATTTGTATGGTATAGAGGGATTTTTTGTCATAAACAATTTGTCACCTGGTCAATTTTCATGGAGGAAATGATAGCACATTATGAGGATACAAAGAACAACACCTTCTTTAGCCAAT
>APFE031652491.1:108643-121430 GCA_000404065.3 Pinus taeda
ATATTATTATTATTAAATTTCTTTTATCTTGGTCAAACTAGCCGTTATCATGTCATTTCTAGCTGTTATTTTTTAGCCGTTGAGTCATGGATTCTCTGCCCTCTCTATATAATGTGCTAAATGAGATCTGCTCTTTCAACTTGTCCTGACGATGAACCACATTGGATGGTTCGAAACGCGTCGACATAAGTTTTTCTATGTGATTTTCGCTGAAGATTCTTCAAAAAAATTGATATGGATCACAGAAGTCTAAGTTCAATATGAGAAATAATTGTTGAACATCAATTGAAATAGTTCATATAGATGCCATGATTGCTAAATAATTACAACACATTTCTAATAAGTTAAGCACCAAAGTCACCAAAATAGTTCAATTGCTTCAGTACATGTGAAAGAAAACATGGATCATAAGCATTCAAACAATAGTATTAAAACATCCATAATCCATGTACGAAAATGTGTTGACCAAAAGGCTTCAAGTATTAAGCAAAATTTCCAAGATACATAAGTACAATGAACATCACTAGATCTAATAGTGGATTGTTAGAGCCACTACTTGCTCCCCAAAAGTACTAACTCTATCTCTCTAATGCCTATGGGAGAAGCCAAGGTTAAAAGTCACGTGTATGAGAAATGAGGATCCTTTTATAACTTGAGGCATGACCTTTCGTATCCTCATAACTCTTGGATTTCCAACTTCTAATGACCTTTGAACTTGTAGGACCATTGAACCTCCAAGTGACTTTTGGAATCACATATGACTTTTGGTATTACATGTCTTTTCAACTTCCATGGCTATTTTTTCCATACATGACTCTTGGAGTTCCACTTATTTGTATTTACAATGATTACATAATTACATCACAATCTCCACATCATCATGTGATGAGACATGAGAATTCACTATCATTGATGACTGGGAATTATAGTGATTAACGACATGGACTTCTTCAATAACTGACATGGCTGCCACTCATGTATCATTCCTTTTTGATGTCTTCACCCTCCAAAGGGTCTTTGTCCTTGACATCTTTAGGATGCTTCAATCATCAATATTTCAATGTGTTATTATTCTTCAATGTTTCGTTTCTTTTCCTTCTCTACACGATATTATTCATGCTCACTTGTCATGCCACTCCTGAAACACTTGTAGATACAATCACTCATGATAAGAAACCATTAGCCTAAAAATATTCTATCCTAACATGTTTCATGCATATTTTCTATTCATGCCTTAACAATGCGCTTGGAAGGAGAAAGAGAGCTTCATGGCACAAGGGTGCACTTTAAATGGTTGAAGGGCTGAGGCTTCGTGGCTTCAGGATGCACTCATGAACTCGAGGTAATAATGAGAAATCAAGGAGGGTGCAAGGTGCGAGTCCCAAGGACAAAGGAGGAGGTTTTTGGCTTCCCAAGTGAACTATGAGCTCAAGGGAGAGAAGGAGGGCGCAAAGCACACTCTCGGAGGCTGAAGGAGGAAGCTTTAGGCCTTTAGGGTGCATTCATGCATTCAAGATGCCAAAGAGGGCACATGGTGCAAGTTAAAGGGATGAAGGATGAAGCTTCGTGCCTTCAGAGTGCACTCATGCACTCAAGGAGGGGGCACTTTTTAGGTCCCTATACTACTAGTGTAACCCCTTATTGTTATTAGTGCAACCCCCTTATTATATTGTTGTGCCTATGTAGTCCCATATTATTATTATTGTGCCCCATAGAAGCCCACTGTTGTTATTGTTGTGCCCTTACATTGTTATTGTTATGTTGGATCCAATTATATTATGACCTCTTCGAATCCTATATATAGAAAGGAGGCCTTGTCATTTGTATCATACAATAATTGTTCATTTGTGTAATGTAAAGGAGGTTCCCCCCTCAAAGAGGTTGATTTTGAAGGTGTTGATCTATATTTTCTTCTATTTCGTGAGTTGGTACATAACATTTGGTATCAGAGCTTTGGATTCTAGGGTTTCACTGCTCCATACAAGTCATTGTGGAATTTTCGCTGTAATGTTTTCTGTACGAAGTTGCAGAAGCTAAAAAAAACCCATTTGAGAAGAAATCTTGGTGAATCTCAAGCTATATTTTGAAATCTTGTCTTGCTATATGTTTGGAGATATGGTCCAAGACATTTAGGGTTTTTGCAGACTCCCAAATTACATTCCAAACAGGAGACCTTGGGAAAATCGTCATAACTTTATCTTTGAGCATCATATTGAAATTTTTGGTAAGAAGTTAAAGAAAGAGGACATACTTTACTTCTTTGTATATCATTTTTAGGTCCAAAGGTCGAAACAGTGACATGTGTCACTTCCTACGAGTTCACTCTACTGAAAAAGTATATAATTAGGTCATATTGGAAGATTGGGCATAACTATTTCTTGGAGAATCCAATTTCAATCAGACTTGTGGAATTGGAAGGAGGACACAGAGGGCTACCAGAAGTCGAAATTCCAGACCTTGGAGATCCAAAGTTTCAAAGATACAATAGATTCAAGATCGATATCCTAAAAGCAAGAAAAATAATGTCTCGAATCAAGAAAATAGAAACGCCTAGTAATCAAAATTGGATGGATGATTTGAAGAATGCTATCGAAGCTAAGATAAATAGTTTTATCTATGCCATGGAAGTTGATATCGATGGCATGGAAGAATATTGGAAGAAATACATGGAATATTTGAAGAAAGGCATGGAAGGTTTGAAGGAAGGTGCGACAAAGTTACTGCGAGAAAGGCCTCCTAATGGCAAAAAGGTAGTAGAAGAAACTCATGATGAGAACAACGGTAATGTTATTCATGATTTCATAGAATATAACATTGGATTGAAGACCCAACATATTCGAAAGATAGATACGAGGAAGTTTGATGGCAAGGATCCCATAACATGGATATTATAGATGGAGAAATATTTTGATCCAGATAATGTGCAAAACACACAAAAGGTACATATTGCATCTTTATATTTAGAATTGAATCAGTTTGTATGATATAGAGGGATTTGTTCTCGTAAAAACTTGTCACTTGGTCAATTTTGATGGAGGAAATGATAACAAAATATGAGGATACAAAGAGAAACACCTTCTTTAGCCAACTGATAAATCTCAAACAAAAGGGTTCAATGGAAGAGCACATTGAGGACTTCCAAAATTTGAATATAAGGGTAAATGATATTCCAAAGAAGCATAGGATTGAAGTCTTCATAGGGAATTTAAATGATAACATCCAACATGAGGTTCACCTTTGGGAACCTAATTCATTGGATAAGTCATACAGGTTGGCAAGAAAAATTGAAAGCAAAATTATGGCAACAAAGAAGCTTACCACTCATAACTATAAACATGGAACTATTGTTTCTCCTACTTTCATCACCTACAAGGTTGAAACCAAAACAATTGGAAGAAAAAAGAGCAAAAGGGCTTTGTTACAATTGTGATAGAAAATACACTAAAGGTCATAAGTGTGCTGAGAAGAAATTAATTTAGATATATGGGGAAGAGGAGAAAGAAAAGGATCAAGAAACGTCAAAAGAAGAGGATATACACTAGGAGCCAACCCCAGAGAAAGAAGAAATGAATCTGAACATATCTTGTAATGCGTTGGAAAGAATTACCACTCCTAAAATTATCGAGATAGAAGGACATATCGAGAAGAAAAATGATAACCTCACTTTCATGCAGAATCGAATGAAACAATAGGCAGACCAACATCGCAGTGAAATAATTTTTGATATAGGTGACTGGGTATTTTTACGAATAAAACCATAAAAACAAATGTCCCTCAAGCAAACAAAGAAGGATAATATATTCTCACCAAAGTACTATGGTCCTTACAAGGTGCTGCAAAATATTGGTACTATGGCATACAAATTGGAGCTTCCTGCATATTCTTAAGTGCCCCCAGTTTTCCATGTTTCATGCTTAAAGAAGGTTATACGTGACAAGCTCCCAGTTCACAAAATATTGTTGAAACTTGACAAGGAAGGACAAAACATATTGGAACCTGAAGCAGTCAAGGAAACAAGAACCTGACAGTTATGGAATTGATCAATTTTAGAGTATCTCATCAAGTGGAATAACTTACCCATTGAAGATTCCACATGGGAGGATGCGAATTTTATATAGAAGCATGTAGAACTACTCAAGTATTGAGGACAACACTTTTTGAAGGAGAGGGGCATGTTAGGTCCCTATACTACTAGTGTAACCCCTTATTGTTATTAGTGCAACCCCCTTATTATATTGTTGTGCTTATGTAGTCCCATATTGTTATTATTGTGCCCCAAAGAAGCCCACTCTTGTTATTGTTTTTCCCTTACATTATTATTGTTATGTCGGCTTTGATTATATTATGACCCCTTAGAATCCTATATATAGAAAGGAGGTCTTGTCACTTGTATCATCCAATAATTTTTCATTTGTGTAATGTAAAGGGGGTTTCCCCCTCGAAGAGGCTGATTTTGAAGGTGTTGATCCATCGTTTCTTCTATTTTGTGAGTTGGTTCATAACAACACTTCTTCGAGTCGAAGGAGTGCACTCAAAGGAAGGTTGGGTTTTTCAAAGGGAACAATTTGGAACAAGGGTAAATATGCTTCAAGAGTGTGCTCCACACTTTTGGAGGGAAAAGGGCACACTTTTGAACAACAAAGGATTCATGGTCAGTGCTTTAGAGTGCGCTCATGCACTCCTTTCCTCAATGGGTTCACTTTGAAACCAAAATTTGTTTAAGTTTGGAAGATAGGAAAAGGGGTGAACACGATGAGTTTAGACATAAAATCATGTGTGACACATACCAACTCATTAAGAAGACTTAGTTAACCTCGAACAATTGATAATAATACATCAAAAACCCACTTTACAAATATTCCCAAAGTACAAGAGGTGAAGTGTGTGCGATTGTGACCAAAAAGTGTTGTTTTACAACATCAAAGGTGTTACGACTATGAAGTACACAAAATATATTCCAATCAATGAAATGACACTTAAAAATGATTAAGAAAACTTGAAACATATAGAATAACTTGAAACGATACTTGATGAACAAGGCGCCAATAGATACAGTGATGAAGTAGGCTCCAAAATTCGAATATAATGAAATTTTTGGAGGGTGTTGTAGCAACGACAACACTTGGCATCACACTAGGCGAGCTTCAACTTCTCTGGTTAGTAATAATTTTTTAGTTAAAGGTTCAATTCTTCAAAAAATATTGATTCACGAGTTGGATTGCCTTGACTTCCTCCTTTTGATCCGATTATATACATAGTACCTCACTTTCTTTGACTTGGTTTGAACACACATAAGATAAGCTATGTCACAATTATTTCAATCTAGGAAAGGGTAATTTGTGCGACAAGTTTATGATATTTAGAGTATGATTTTTCTGTTGAAAATGGAAACAAGAAATGCTAAAAATAGAAGTGCTAAAAGTAGCACTTCTATAAATAACAGTTTGGGTACCAGTGCTGGATTGAGCAATAAGGAATGAAAAATGGAAGTGATAAAAATAGAATTCTATTTTTAACAGTTCAGGATGGATTCCAATTTTAGTTAGTCCCTGGACTAAAATAGGAACTAAAATTTGAATTTGAACTTAACAGTTTCTTGAAAATAAATTAATTAATTCACCATGTGTTAATTAGTTGTGAAAAATCAAACATGAAGTCTATATGAGGACATGCAACAATTTCTCCATTAATTGAGGAATTTATCCTTCAGTTAAAGAGATAAGGATGAGTTCTAATTTGAGTAGTAATTAGTTGGCTCAGTTAACTGAGTCAAGTCCAGTTAGATTAATTTAAACAGTTTGTTTAAATTAATGTGAGGTCAGTTAGTTAATGCATGCTTGCATATAACTGCTGCACTTTAGATAACTGAATGTTCTCTCATGAATAACTCATGCATGTTAGTTCAGACAGAGACCTAGTTGAGATCAAAGGAGGGACAATGTACTATCATTTGGATGGACTTTTCTGATAAAGGAAGCTCATCCATGGAGAAGGATTCATCTCCTTCAGGATTGAGCAGTTAGATCATAGGTTAGTGAGTGTCTGAAGAGTCCAATTCACATAAGTGACAGCACTGGACCCTAAGCGAAATTGCGCAAAGAAATAGGAGGCTTGGAGGGCAGAGGAGAAGCTTTGAGAGAGGCCTTTGACTATCTATGAGTAGTAGAGGGATTACAGAGAGAGCAAGATAGCTTGTGAGCTGATTCTTTTGTAATCTAGACTATATTTCCACTTGTATGATAATACAGAGTTGGGGTTTTAGGCTGAGGATTTCCTCGGATTATTTCTTCTATGTTATGTGTGATTGGTTTCTTCTTATCATTTATATGTGTTCAATTAATCTTTCTCATATTCGATTAAGCTTCCACATAATTGTTTATAGAAGTAGATCAAGTATTTTTCTTTAGTATATTGCATTATCAGGTGACCTACAGGTGGGAATTTCTACATGGTATCGGAGCAAAGGTGATCAAGGAAGAATAGTTTAAAATAAGGGAGAATTTTGAATTTTGTGATTCCTGAATATAGAAATCGAGTTCTTATCACATCTCTATTTCACTTATGGCGTTCAACGGTTTAAGAATCGAATATGTCCTTGATGGCAGTTCAAATGATATAGCCTGGAAGGATTACATGGAAGAAGTACTAGAGGATAACGATATAAAGGACTTCATTTATGAAGAAGTCCCCAAGCCGACTGGTGCTACTGAATTGGCGGAATGGAAGAAATGTGCAGCTAGAGCAAGGAGAATTCTTCTAGAGGGAGTTCGAGATCACATAGTCTCAAGTCTCCATGGGAAGGAGACACCATTTTAAATGTGGAAAACATTGAAAGATCTATATCAGAATAACAGTGATCAGAGGAAGTTGGAACTGAAAGATAAGCTTCAGAAAATCAAGTGTGAAAAGGGCGACACGATCTCTACGTATTTGAACAAGATCACCACATGCAGGGATGAGCTTGGAAGTGTAGAGATCACGACAACTGATGATGATATAGTGAGTTTTTCACTCCTCAGTCTTCCTAAGAGCTGGCATAGCTACCAGGACTCGGTTAATGGAAGAGAGAAATTGCTAGATTGGGAACGACTTTGGTCAGATTTGAAGCAGGAGGAGATAAGAAGAAGCACCAGAGATGGTTCTTCATCCACGGAGGATGAAGAAAACTACGCCTTAGTGAGTAAGGTGAAGAAGGGGAAGGAGAAGGATTCTCTTTCCCAATCTAGTTCTTCCCATGGTGGGAAGAAGTTTGACAAATCGAAAGTGCGATGCTTTCGTTGTCATAAGGTGGGCCATTTTGCTACAAATTGTCCACTGAGGAAATCCAAGAAGGGATCTGTGGAAGGATCAGAAGGTGAGGCATTGACCTCACAGTTCAAGTTGGATTTCACACTGTTCGCATGCATGGTTTCATCTATGGTGGGAAGTGGTTGGTTTTTTGACAGTGGAGCTTCTTTCCACATGACTGGCGACAAGATTTTGTTCAGTACTTTGGAGGAGAAATATCTCTAGATACTCATAGCGATGGGTAATGATGAAAAGTATAGTGTCTCAGGTGTAGGCACGATTATTTCAGAGGGAGCATGAAGCTCGCATTACCTTGAACGATGTCAAGTATGTACTAGGACTGAAGAGAAATTTGGTGTCGATCGTGATGCTGGAAGAAAGAGGCTGTGATGTAGTCTTCAGTAAGGGAAATATTTTCCTTAGACACATCATAACTAGACAGGTGAAGTAGATCGGTTCATGGGTCAAGAACCTGTATGCTCTTGAGGTTCAAGATGCATGTAAAGCCTTGAGGAGCAAGGCAACTGATGGAGACTTGGTGGTTGAGAGGGAGAGTACATTACCTCTCAACATGTAGTGCCATACGAAGTCTCAAACAATTGTGGAGGAGCCACGATTGGTGAAGTAGCTTCAGGAGGTTGTGGAGCAGCCACAACTAGAGAAGCTGAGAGGAGATTGAGTAAAGACATATAATCATGCAGAGACCTCTAGTAGGGGGAAATTTTGAGCCAGGTGGGCAGAGGGATCACATGCATCCATACCTCCAGGTAGGAGGTGGGGTGAAGTGGAGTGATCATCCCAAGAAGGCTGGAATAGGGGTAGGATCCTTGAGGTACCCAACCTCTTTGTTTCGACTTTGCTACAAGAGCCCCAATGAGGAGTAGCAGGATTGGTTGATTGGGTAGAGATAGATGTGGATGGAGCGGTAGAGAGAGCTATAGTGCAGGAATCCCAAGACAATGTAGATCTAGTAGGCTGCAACAATGCGAGAGGCACAAGAGTGTTGCACCAATGCAGGATGGCATAGAGAGGTGTGCAATGGTGCAAGATGCATGGAGTGTTGCAACAGCTCAGAGGTCAGAGAGGGAGTACTTGTCAGCAACAGGTAGAGCTTCAGCATCAGAGTATGTTTCTAGCCCAACAGAGAGGTTAGTTGGGAGTTTTTTTGTTTCTAGAGTTGCTGGAGCAACCACACTTGGTAGAAGTGTTGCATGCAGAACATTCCAAAGTACAGGATCGGGTTCGAGTTGAATTCCTTTCTTGTTGAGGGGAGTGTTTGAAAATGGCAACAAGAAATGTATAAAAATAGAAGTGCTAAAAATAGACTACATATAAATAGTAGTTTGGGTACCAGTGCTGGATTGAGCAATAGGGAAGAAAAATGGAAGTGCTAAAATAACATTCTATTTTAGCAGTTCAGGATGGATCCAATTTTAGTCAGTCCTGGACTAAAATAGGAAGTAAAATTTGAATTTGAACTTAACAGTTGTTTGAAATAAATTTAATTAATTCACCATGAGTTAATTAGTTGTGAAAAATCAAACATGAAGTCTATGTGAGGACATGCAATAGTTTCTCCATTAATTGAGGAATTTATCCATCAGTTAAAGAGATAACGATGAGTTCTAATTTGAGTAGTAATTAGTTGGCTCAGTTAACTGAGTCAAGTCTAGTTAGACTGATTTAAACAGTTTGTTTAAATTAATGTGAGTTCAGTTAGTTAGTGCATGCTTGCATATAACTACTGCACATAAGATAATTGAATATTCTCTCATGAATAACTCATGCATGTCAGTTCAGAGAGAGACCCAATTGAGATCAGAGGAGGGATAGTGTACTATCAATTGGATGGATTTTTCTGATAAAGGAAGCTCATCCATGGAGAAGGATTCATCTCCTTCAGGATTGTGCAGTTAGATCAGAGGTTAGTGAGTGTGTGAAGAGGCCAATTCAAACAAGTGACAACACTGGACCCCAGGGAAAATTGCACAAAGAAATAGGAGGCTTGGAGGGCAGAGGAGAAGCTTTGGGAGAGGCCTTTGACTATCTATGAGCAGTATAGGGATTGCAGAGAGAGAAGGATAGCTTTTGAGCTGATTCTTTTTGTATTTCGAACTATATTTCCACTTGTATGATAATACAGAGTTGGGGTTTTAGTCTAGGCTTTCCACGGGTTATTTCTTTTGTGTTATGTGTGATTGATTTCTTCTTATCAGTTATATGTGTTCAATTGATCTTGCTCATATTCGATTAAGCTTCCACATAATTGTTTGTATAAGTAGATCAAGTATTTTGCTTTAGTATATTGCATTATCAGGTGATCTAAAGGTGGGAATTTCTACATTTTCATCTCTGGTGTTGATCCACTTCCAACAGGCTCGACAATACCTTGATGGAGTCACTTCAGGAGCACAAACATTGCTTTGTTGCTAGTAAGTCTGGAAATTACCCCAGAAAAGTTGCTTGCTTCACCTCCATGGGTAGGAATCATTTCTCTTCTTTCACCATTTATTTATTTATTTAATAGGATTTTGCTTCAACACTTATTATTTTCAATGGGCGAAAGAGGGATCCTGACTTATTGAGAGAAGAGGAGGTATCCCCTTCAAAGAAGTATTTTAGAACCTCTGATATTGGTTTTCTCACTTTATATTTTCCCATTATCCTTTCTCTACTAGATTGGGAAAGTGTTAACACACAAGTAGATATACACTAAGTTGAGTATTTTGGATACTACAATAGGCACAGATGTAGTACGTTCTCTTAAAATTTTCCCTTTTGGATGTATCATATTTTCCATCCAGACTTAGTTCAACCTATGGCATATTCCCAAGAAACGAAGAAGAAAAAATAGAAAGGAAAGCATTATGGTTGTCACACTTTCTCTTTATTCCACCATAAAATCCTTCTGAGCCATGCAATTTTCACACAAGGTATTATTTATGTACAATGACCAAGATACAAAACAAGACAAGACCTTACTAACATGACACACATATGATTGGCATTGACAAACCAAAACTAAAAAGGAAAAATTGTACAGGGACAAAAGCTTAGAGCTACTATTGAAAATAATTCTTCAAATCTAGGCCATTTATGGGAAGGGGGTCAATCCTTCCATCTAAGCATTTTATCTTGTAGGTATTATGACCTAGATTTTTGTTGATGGTAAAGGGGAAAATCCACAAAGGCTAGAACTTCGTGTTTTTGCCTTTGTCTTCATGGGTTTTACCCACTTCAATATTAGGTCACCCAAATCAAAACTCTTAGCCCTTGTAGACTTCTTCTCGAACCAACACTTAACACAGTTTTGGTGGACAACAAATATTTCTTTGGCTTTGAGCCTTTCTTCCTCGAGTTTGAGTAAAGTGCCTATCCTTCCCTAAACCAGAAGGAAAGGTATATCTTGTGACTCTTGGGAGAGTTGCAATGGTGGGAGATATAGGTTCGGGGGCAAGATAACTTCTTTACATAAACCAGAAAGTACGACAAGGTATTAAGGGAAGGCTTAGGGGTTACATGGTCAACCCATAATGCATTGGTCAAAGCATTGTGCCAACTCATTTTCTTAGTGAAGATATTTTTCTTGATGATGTGAAAAATATTTTTATTTGTTGATTCAACCAAACCATTTCCCTGCAGGTAATAATTAGATGCATGATTTAATACAATACCACTTTCTAATGTGAATTCATAAAGTTTTAAAAATAAATAAATAAGTCACATTATCAAAGAAAAGTGGCGTTGGAACATCAGACCTAGTTATAATGTTCTTCTATAAGAAGTGGATGACTTCCTGATCATTTAATTGTCTTAAGGGAACTTCTTCTGACCATTGAGTAAAATACTATGTTGCTGTCAAAATATATCATTGTTGCTTTGATGAGTGTGGAAATATTTCTTCGATAATATCTAGGCCCCATAGTTGGGATGGTTCCTCAATTGCTATAGGTAGTAGTGGGGTGGCTGGCTTCTGATCCCGAATGATGCATCTTTGACAAGTTAGGCACTTGCGAACATAATCATGAGCATATTTGAATAGAATGGGCCAATAGTAACCAAACCTCATGAATTTATGTGAATTTGTGTCACCTGCATAGTGACCACTTGTCGGTCCATTGTGAAAATCTAAAAGTACATTATCTGTATATTGTGGCTAAAGGCATCTTAGAAATACACTGTTGTGGAGCTTTCTAGAAAGAAATCCATGAACAAGCTAGTAGTATAGAGCTTTTAAGAAAATTTCCCTCTTTTATTATGCATGTGCAAGGTGTCATGCCCTAGAAATTGTTGTATATTAGAATACCATGGCGATGTAGATGTGGATTGGGGAACATGTTCAACATTGTAAATTTCTATCTCATGATCCCAACCTAAAATATCTTGCTTGAGAACATCTCTTGCTTCGACTACTAGCTGACAGAGGCCATGACCCTTAATGGTATGAATTGATTTAAACTCCAAATCATATTCTTGTAAGAAGGTAATCTAATTTTCCCTCTTCTCACCCAACTCCTACTACACAAAATTGTTCTTACTATAGGGTGAGGCACAAATATGATCGTGTGAGCTTTTAGAAGGCAGGGCCTGAAATATTTAATTACCTTATACACAATATATGCTTGTTTTTTAATGGCAGGATAATTTATCTCCGACCCCTGTAATCCATCACTCATAAAAGAGATAGGATGTTCATTTCCTTCAGTATCCTTTTGAGTTAATACAACTGCAATAGACGAATCTGAGGCAAAGGTATAAAGAAGGAAATATTTTCCATAATCAGGGCGAAATTTCTTGGAAGTTGTACCAAAAATACTTCACTTAAGTCACTAGGTGACAAGTTACCTTAATAACAATTTGTGGTTTCTTATGCTTCAGATATGCAATAAAACTAGAAAAACCTACAACAAAACAACTTATATGATCTAAAATAGTAAACAACAATATATATAATTATATATATATTATAATAATATATATATATAATATATATATATATATATATTATATATATATCTATGTAATCAAATAACCCGAATGAAAAGATTTAAAAATGAATAAATATTTTAATTTATAAGACACAGTGAAGGAGATCTACAAAAAGGGTTTGCAAATCCCCCTCCTTGGGATGGGTCCTTTGATGTCCTTGATGCTTCAATAATCAATTCTCTCTCTCAATGTGTGAAAAACAAGATACAATGTGGAGAAATCAAATGGGAGCTCAAGTGAAATGGGACAATAATGGTGCCGATGATCATGAACATGTTGAAGAATGGATGGAAAACCCTCCTATTTATAACAAAGTATTGAGTTAATCTCGAAAATGGAGAACAATAAAACAATATTAACCAAATCAAGATCTAACGATTAGGAATACTTTATTATATTTTTTTGAGAGGGAAAAGATATTCAAAACGGCCAAATATATTTATTTAGAAATAATTAACAAATAAAATGATTTATTAGTTATTTTGTGAGGATTAAGAATGGTGTGAAATTA
>APFE031652491.1:121506-140827 GCA_000404065.3 Pinus taeda
TAATTATTCTTATGGGATTTAGTCAAATGTGACGATGAATAATTATTTAAATAATGATTTAATAATTATTCCTAGAGAAAATTAAATAAATAATGATTTATTCAATTTTTTTTTGCTAAAGCAAGAAACGAACCTTCTATTTCATGTAAGTAAGCAATTTACAATATATACAAACAATCACCACCCTCTGTGGACTAGGGCCAACCAGAAAGTTGCCCTACAGAAAAAGACACTCCAAACTCTTTTAGTTTCTTACAAAAAAGCGGAGACAGGAATATTAGGGCACATGAGCCAACCACAAAAACCCGCGAAAAATACCTGTTGGCTAGTCTCTTTGATCGACACCATTCAAAATCCTCTTTTAATCTGACGGAGGAAATGAAAAATGCTTCTAAAAGAAGCAAGGAATTTAACCTCCCATGCCACGAAACTGCTCGATCCGTCCTGACCGTCGGATGGATTTGTATAAATGGACGGTTGTGCTTGATATCGCACCCTCGGATGTTATCGACCTTTAAGGCGCAATGGGGGTGGTTTTCAAATCCGACCATCCACCACATGTCACGCTTTATATGGTATCACTGCCCATGCTCCAAAACCACTTTCTATTGGAAAGCGGTGCGATCTCTTGAAAACTGCTCAATCGGCTGAATATTCACTTGACCATAGAAATTAGGATGCGGAAGCCCCCATCTCCACCGCTGACGATTATTCCCTAAATCTTTTTCCTAGATTGAGGAAAACTTTTTCCTAACACAGAGGATTATAGAAGAAGAAATAATCCAATCTGCCATAATTAACCAGGGCCATCCTTTTACCTGTTTGACCCAAAAGAGAGAAACTAGCCAAGATCTAATCATCGACACCTATCTTTTTGGGTTTTATTCAAGAACGCTTCCTTATCCTTTTCCGCCAGATTGTGACTGCAGGCTTTTAAAATGCTTTGTGGTAGAGCTTTCCAGCCCATTGGAGTTTTGTTATCCTTGCATCTAACACCTTGGTTGGCCAAGAAATCCGCCAGATTGTTGGCCTCTCTACCCACATGATTGAACTTGATAGAGTTAAGCCCTTGAAGGTGACCTTGAATTCTCTGGAAAACTTGGATCAATTTCCAGTGCTGAGAGACTTTCTCTGGCTCTGAGCCACAGTAAATTCTTTTTACCAAGTTGATAACTAACTTTGAGTCAGCTTGAATGATTACATTGTGACAGTCCTCCTGCTTAAAAAATTCCAGGCCTTGCTCCATTGCCATTAATTCTGCCATGTTATTGGTAGCTCTTCCTAAATGACAGTGGAAAAGAGAGAGGATGTTACCTGCTTCGTCCCTCAGAACTCCCCCATATCCTGCTTTACTAGGGTTACCCTTTGAGGCCCCATCAACATTGTATTTCAAAAAGCCTCTTGGAGGAGATTGCCAGTACTCCTTTTCAGAATCCTCTTTGTTAGCTGATTTGTTCTGGTATGGTAAGATGATCTCCTGCAATCCTAACAGCCTGAGAGTTCGAAGTTCAGTACCTGAGGGAGGAATTTTGGGAAGATTTCTGATTAAAGAGCTGACCATTTCCCTGATCTGCTTTAAGATCTGCTCAAACAGGCTAAGAGCATGACTCTTTTCCTCTTTGAAGATTCTCTTGTTTCTTTCTTTCCAAATATTCCAAATAATAAAACTTGGCATGAGAGCCCAAGCAAGGTTGAAAACTTCATTATCCGAAAAGTGTCTCCTCCATCTGATAAGGGTGTTAGTAATACTCTCTTTATCCTTGTCCGACTGTTGAAAGATGTTGGCAAAAGCATCCCACAGGCTGGAAGTGTAATTATAGCTGTTGAGAAGGTGTTCCATAGTTTCCTCTTGTGCCTCACAGAGCTTGCAGATGGAAGGACCTAACATGCCCCTCTTTCTAATGTTGTCCCAGGTCAAGATTTTCCTGTGATGAACCAACCACATGAAGAGTTTTATTTTCATCCACCCTTGGTGTCTCCAAAGGTGCAGCCGGGTTCAGTTTGGAGCCTAGGAAACCAGCTCTAGGAGAATATTTTTTGCTTCCTTGATATTGAAGATGCCTTCACTGTTGTTTCCCCATCTGAGTTGGTCCTCCCCATCAGTAACTAAGATCATCCTTTGATCCAATTTTTTCCCAAGAGCCTCTGCCTTTATTGTCAGCGTTTCATCATTCCTGCACTCTATATTCTTCCATTTCCTCCACTTTTCATTCTTGTGGGTGTTATCCCAAAAATCTTTCACTCTTTTTGAATCTTGGGTGTCAGTTTCATGTTTCAGGTTCAAAAACTCCTCTTCTAGTAGTATTGGTTCTTGTTGCCATTTGTCCTCCCAGAAAAGAGCCAGGTCTCCTTCTCTGATTTCCCAAAAACTATTTCTTTGAACTAAACCTCTGTTTACCCAGGCTTTGTTCCAGATAGTTGAGCCTTTTATGTTTCCAGACATTCTTATGAGGTCAGTGTAATGCCACGAGTTTGCATATTTTTCTTTCCATATGTTTTCCCATTGTGCATTAGGATTTATCACCCAGCGCCACCATAGTTTGGCTCCTAACACTTTACTTAGGATCTCTTGGTCATCTAAGCCTAAGCCCCCATGATTCTTGGGTTTACAAATCTTTTCCCAAGAGACCAAGGCCCATTTTTTCCTGGTTTCCTCCCTGCCCCAGAGGAAGTCTCTCTGTATGTTTTTGAATTTTTGCAAGACTCCTATGGGGGCTGGTAATGCTGAAAGCACAAAAATTGGAATTGATTGGAGCACAACCTTTGTCAGCACTAGTTTGCCTTCCAGATTTAGTGATCTGATCATCCATTTTCTGACTTTATCCTGCATTTTGGTGATCAAGGGTTCCCAAATGCTCTTGTGCAGAGGTTTCACAGTTAAAGGAACTCCTAAGTACTTGGAAGGGAGGGAATCCCTCTGAAAGCCTAAAATTCTGGAGATGTTTCTCTGAATAGCAATATTGGTATTAAAGAATTTTTTTTTGGATTTGGAGAGGTTGACTTCCATACCTGAGGCCATGGAAAATTCATTCAGAATTTGTTTGAATGCCCGAGCCTCTTTGAAAGTGGGGATACCTTGTAACATGGTGTCATCTACAAATTGTTGATGAGTTAAGGCTTGACCGTTCTCGTTCAGAGTGGGACCTTGAATTCTACCCATTACTCTGGCATGCTTGATAGCTCGTCCAAGGCCTTCCATCATGAGAATGAAGAGAAAGGGAGAGAGTGGTCCCCCTGCCTCAGCCCTCTGGAAGGAATAAAAATCTCAGAAGGAGAGCCATTGACCAAAATTGAAAAGATGGAAGAGGTGACCAGGGCCATTACCCACCCTACCCAGATGTGATCAGAACCAAAAGCCTTAAGTGTATTCTTGATATAGGTCCAGTTCACCTTGTTATAGGTTTTTGCTATGTCTAGTTGCAAGATCATACTAGATTTCTTTGTACTGGTCAAAGAGTGAACCACTTCATGTGCTTGAATAATGTTATCTAGAATTTGTCTACCTTCTACATACCTGATTGCTCCCCCGATATCAGAGAGGGGAGAAGAGGTTTTAGTCGGTTGGCTACAACCTTGGAAATAATTTTGTAGACCACATTGCAAGGTGCTATGGGTCTGTACCTATCTGGTGTCTGAGCATTATCCTGTTTAGGAATCAAAGAGATGATGGAGGTATTGAGCGCTCGTAAGATGGTTCTGTTCCTCCTAGAGTCTTCCACCACCTTCAAAATGTCCTCTTTTACAACATTCCAACAAGATTTAAAGAAGTTTACATTAAAACCATTTGGGCCTGGTGCTTTGCCATTATGCATGTCTTTAAGAACCTCACTGACCTCTTCTTCTGTCACTGGTCTGTTGATATTGAAATTATCCTCTCTAGTCACTAGCTTAGGTATATGCTTAGTGACGTCCTTGATGAAATGTTCTCTATTAGTATTATTTTCCTGGGCTATTTCATGGAAGTGTTGAACCAACTCGGCCTCTATTTATTCATGGGATTGAAGAAGTTGTCTGTCCTTCTTTTTTAGTGAAGATATTCTGTTGTGTGCTCTATTCGCCATGGTGGAATTGTGAAAAAATCTAGTGTTACGCTCCCCTTCTTTGACCCATTGAACTCTACACTTTTGTCTCCAAAAAATTTCCTCTCGTTTACACTAGTTTTCCCAATCTTGATGATATTTCTCTACTATTTCCTTCTTATCTTTATCAAAACCTTCCGAGATCATAGCTTGGTTGAGAACCTGCATTTTAACTTCCACCAGTTTCTTTTCTGCAAAAATGTTGCGAAAATTCTTCTTATTCCATTCTTTGAGCCTTATTTTTATGTGCTTTAATCTTTTATGAAGCATGAACATTCTAGTTCCCTGAATTTGTAGATCTTATGCCCACCATTTCCCAATATTACTAATGAATTCTAGGTGTGAAAGCCAAATCTGAAAGGTCTATTCTGGGGGGTGCCTATACCCTGGATCTCCATTTGAATTGGCCAGTGATCTGAACCTCCCATTGGAAGAACACTAGCTGTTATTTCCTTATCTGAAAGCATGAGATTCTCAGAGATAATGAATCTATCCAATTTGGAAGCTACCTGAGACTCTCCTCTCTTGTTGTTCCAGATGAAGAGGCCATTACATGTATCCACATCCACTAGTTTCATGTTATCTGGAAAGATCTGAAAGGCTAAGGAGTCTTTACTAAGGGCTCTGGTGCCCCCTTTTTTTTCCAAAAGTGATTTTATCATATTAAAATCTCCTCCCATGATCCAGGGTATTTCGGCATGTCTTTCCCTGAGATACGTTAGGGATTCTATAAACTTGAGTTTGTCATCTATACTTTGAGGGCCATATACATTCGTGACTAGATAGGTACTCCTGTCATCAATAGGCTGTATCACTACTGATAAATAATTCTGTGCAGCTTCGGCATCAATTACATCCATTCTTTAGGGATTCCAGAGCGTGAGAATACCTCCTCCTATATTCTCTACTTTAACTTCTAGATATTCATATTTATTAAGCCACTTGCTATGAAGTTGTCTTAACCTTTGAATGGAACATTTCATTTCCTGGATAAAAATTATATCCAGAGCAGCTTGTTTCATTCTATTATTTAGCAATCTCTGCTTTCTTTTACTGCCTAGACCTCTAATATTCCAAGAAATGAACTTCATCATTAAATATTTGTGAAGGAGTAGCTGGTGAGATCTTTAATCTTACCTGAATCTATCATGAGCTTTCCGCATTCCATCAATAGTTCATTTTTCTTTTTTCTGCCTCTATTTTTTCCTGGGTTTTTGGGTGCTAATCCCGAAGTATATTTTATTGTCTTCACTCCTTCATTGCTCATCCTATTCCTTTTTTTTTCTTTCTCCGGACCCTTTTCCTGAGTTTTCCATAAATGCAGTTGGTGTATTCTATTGAGCTCTTCCTGGGGTAACGGTTCCACCCCTCCAGATGTTCCTTGAATTAAAAACCCTTCCAGATCTAGGTTTTCTCTTTCTAGAATCTCTTGCAGTTCTGTCTCCTCCAGATCCATTTCACTCCGTGTCATTTCTTGGTCCATCTCTGGTTCTGTATCACTCATCATTATTCCTTTCTACTTAGCATTTTCCTGAGTTTTCTCACAGTTACCTTCCTTCTCCTTCTCCCCCGTACTTCCTCCGCTTGCTTAATTTTCTGCTGCTCTTTCTTCGTCCTCTTCCAATACTTGGAATCAATTCTGCCTGCTTTGGTATCCTTCCTTTTGTTGCAGCTTTGGCTCTCTTTTTCCACCTTTTCCTTTATGGACCACCTTGTGAAATCTATCCTGGTCTTTCATTGTGTTAGTTTTACTATTATTCTCCGCTTTGCTAAGAGAGCAGTCTCTGAGAAGATGCCCATGTTCATGACACTTATGACATCTGAACGAAATATGCTCATAGTCCACCGTTTTAATCCATTCTTCATCAAAAACTTCTAGTATTACCTCATCCAGAATAGCTCCTAATAGATCCATCCCCACACAAATCCTGGCAAAGGAAGTATATTTTCCTTTTCTAGTAGCTTCTGAGGTCTTGATAAATCTACGTAACTTGTTGCCTATGGAAACTAACGATTCAGGTTGCCAATAATCAAGAGGTAAGGAATAGAGTCTTACCCAAACCGAGACCGACGTGAAAGTTTCCCTCTCCGGGACAAAGTTCATCTTCCATGGCCTCATATAGAGACATGCTGCTGTGTAGAAGTAGGGCCCTCCTTCAAACACTCTGTCTTTATCCTCGATATTTGTGAACACCACTATAAAGAAACCCTTTGACCCAAGGTGTAGATCTATGCTTCCTTTGGGTTTCTAGTGGTACTTGATCCAAGTTTGTAAGGCTTTTTCAGTGGGCCAGAGTCCCATGAAATTGCAAATGATTGCATAGGTTTGCATGTGCTCCCTGTGCGCTTGCAGCGCAGGATCATTTAAAATAACTCTGGGTGTTATTTTAGCTTTGGGTTTACAAGGCCCCTTTTGTTTTTTCTCTTTTGTTACCTGTTTTTTTTGTCCTCTTCCTCCTTGTTTCTAGTGCTGTTGTTCTCCGTTATTTGGTCCTCCACCTCTTCCTTTTCCATATTGCTCCTTTCTTCTTCCACTATTTCTCTGGCTTTTTCTTGGGGCTTTTTTCCCTTGTTGGCCATGAGCTCCTTGAAGGAGGGAGACGAGTTCCCTTCTCTGCCTCTATCCATGGATGGAGAATCTCGCAGCCCGCCGAAACCCTGGTAACTCTTTTTTCTTTAGCGCCCTTAACCACCATGATTTATTCAATTATTCTCATGGTTTTTTTTTTTTTAATTAGATTTTTTTTAATAAAAATGGTTTACTAAATTATTTCCCATGGTGAAAGTGATTTTACTATGGTAAAATTAATTCTATATGGTGTATTTTGATCCACCTAGGGAGAAATGACTAGGAGATCATTTTTTGGTGATAACAGATTGCCCTCCAATGTATGAGTGTTAGGAGAAAATCTTATGACAAAAATAAGTTGTAGGTTACACTTCCATGAGACATCAAAGGGGAGAGAGAGAGAGAGAGAGAGAGAGAGAGAGAGAGAGAGAGAGAGAGAGAGAGAGAGAGAGAGAGAGAGAACTGAAGAAATGTAGGGAAGGAAAAAAATGGAGGGGGCGAGACCTGCTAAACTAATAGAAGTTTCCTTTTTTGTGGGAGTAGATGATCTCAAATGAGGCGGGAGAGGCACATCCATACTGGTCAAGATAAATGCAAACGAAGAATAATGATGAGCCCAACAATGTTGGACTAAGATACACATCACATGATACATGATATGATGGCATAAGTGGGCCATAAAATAATACAATGAATGCCATATACACAATGTGCTTGCAAATGCATATGCTGGGACTAAATACAATAACATCTAAGTACATGAGACATAATGCCTCTCAAGCTGACATGTTGAGGGGGGATCACAACCAAAGAATCCATGCATAATATGGAAGGGATTTAAAGATATGAATTTATCATTTGAAGGAGACATGAATGCTATGGACGTTACAAGCGGTTGAAACCAAACCCATCACATCTGCGGAATTGCATTTGAGGCTGGATCAAAATCTGCGGACATCTGGACATGTGGGGGGCTACTTGAAGTGCCACCCCCTCATGAGGTCTGAAACATCTCACACACACATGGGAATCATTTTGATAATCATGTGGAGCATTGAACCATCAAGTGTATGATTTTTAATTGTGCAATAAGGAGCTGGCTTCGACCACGTGAGAAACAACCAAGACAAAGGGAAATAATGATTCCCTTTGCTTGATCTGAGGCACCAAACAAAGATGAAGGTTTGAACCAAGGTACACCGCCCTCTAGACCACACTTCTGGAATAAATGTTCTAATCTCGATAGAAAAGGACTTGCCAAAGTTAGGGAAATAAGGGATCCTTAACAATGAAACGAGGTATCATATTAGAGTGATGGATGGACTAACACCAGGGATGATGATGGAAGGAAACAAGATGAGTGGTAGACTGATGACTTCAGTTTTCAGAGCATGATATGTATGGTTGACCTGGAAATGACTAACTGGATTCCAGAGGGGATGATAAATTAGTCAGATGTCGGATTTTCAAAGACAAAGTAGTATAGCTAGAGGCCAAGGATGAATAAAATGGGATGAATGCAACACAAATATGTATGTAATGTTGTAATTGGACTTAGGGGGACTCAACATAGACTCCATAGATGAAAGGGTGACTCATCTCGGTGACTCTGAAAAAGGGTGACTCGATGATTTTCCACATGGGGGAGGCCCATAGGAGACCATCAAAACATGAGTAAATGATGGTTACTCATGACGAAAATCGACATGTGAGTCAACTAGTGCAAAGGTAAAGTGGTACTAAGTACATGTGGCTTAAGTGAGTAAATTCAATTTTAATAGGTGGCCAAGTGAGACCTCATGGAAATAATGGCTTCCTAGAGAAGTGTAATATTAGAAAAAACAAAGGAAGACCATTATATAATTCGGTGAGAGATTTCCAATGGTGCTGATGACTCGTCAAATGGAGCTATGCTTTGGTCCTAATGAGGGATGAAAAAACTAGGATTTTTCCTATAAAAGGATTTTTTGCCCCCAAATCTAATTCATTTTCATAGTGAGATGTTGGAGACTTTGGAGAGGAGGAGAAGGCCCTAAATCTTGTGGAGATTGTAGTAGACAAACCAGCCATTGGATGTCGGATCTAAAACTTTCAAGTAGGTGACCTTACTTGTCTAAAATGGCCTTAATGCTTCATGGAAGGATGGTTCCTAGTGAAGAATTAAGGAAAAGTGAGGGAATCAACTACTAGATGAGGTCTAGAATCATCCCTGCCCGCCAAGTTAAACATGGGGACTAACTGGTAGTTTTGGCATCACATAGAGGAGAATAGCTGAATAAATGGTATCAAGCATCTACAATATGTGATGTGTATATGGCTCGCCAGAGAGGCCGATAGGATAAACTGTCCAAGGAATTAAAGGATAATTGACCATACATAGATCATTGGGGTCTAAGAAGAGACATGGCCAAGGGTTCCATAATGCCCCCAAGCATGAGATATCCCCCCCCCAACATATGATGGGGGATGGACTTATCGGGTATGCAATGGTGGGAATGATGCTTCCTATCAGGAGGAGTTTGTGGAGCACCATGGTGTTCCAAGTGCTCAAATAAGGAATTCAAGCATTTGGTCCTATTGCCACTAGATACTCCAGAAGATGATGAGGAGATGTAGGGGAATAGGTTCCCCCTAATTTGGTATGGATGGATGTAGCATGCTATCGACATTCCAAATGTATTTAGAATCGTGGACTCTAAACACATTTTGATGAGGTGGTTCGCCATTTGTTTATGTTATGGATGTCTTATTGTGGGAAGAATGGATAAATGGTGTAGTAAGATAAAGGAAATGGTGGATTAATAATCTCACTTGGTATTGCCTATATGAATCAAATGGACTAAATTTCTTGGTTTACATCCATGGTGTCACTAAACCAAAGAGTGGCTTTAGATATAATGGAATGATGCTCACTTATACAACACGGTGGTTGAACAACAACAATGTTAGAGGGACTGGGTTGTTGATGTAATATGGATGAATGATTAACTTAATCATGCGTAGGGTGGTCTGGAGTGATATGGGATTCTAGAGGGTCTTCAAGGTGGGGAATAATAGTGGTAATAGAATCAACACTACCAGATGCATGATGAGGGATGCGGAGAAATGCTTCTCCTGGATTCTCAAAAGTGGATGCCCCCTTACCCAAACATTGAGTGGAAATGTAATGGCCACAAGTTGGATGTGTTTTGAATTCATGGGTTCAAAGTAAGGGGTTATTGAACCAATCAAACTCACTAAGGATGGAGTCTTTGGACTCCACAACATATTTATCATGGGTTTGCTGTGGAAGGAAGTATGTGCAATGGTGCATATCATCCCAATGATAATTAGGGGTGGTCATGGCTTCGATGATGTCTTCATTAGAATGGAAGATGGGAGGATGGGAGGAAGAGAGACCACATGATGAAGATGAGCTACCTGAGGCATCTCCATGAGAGACAAGGTTCACATGTACATCTTCAATGCTGGGAGACAGATGACTAGTAGATGTGACATCTACCAATGTTGAGACTGAAATGTTTGTCGAAGAAGGTTCAATAGAATCAAGATAGGAGACATCAAGGGATTTCCAATGCATTGATCTCATGGATGACAAAAGGTAGAGAATGGGAGTGGTGATATCCGTCATCTCGACATCAGGGGGAGGGATCACAATGGATGGTTGAGAGACCTCCTGTTTCGGTGTAGGAGTAGGACCAAAATTTATAGGTAGAGGAGAGGCAGAATCACTACGAGTGACCTATAATTCACGAATCACTTGAAGTATATCACGAAAATATTCAAGATGGGCACAATGATGAGAATAATGGCCATAATTATCACATAAAGCACAGGGGTGATTCGTTCGCAATGAATTGTTCTTCTTAGTTGACTCAATTAAGGTGACATGTACATCAGGAATGTTAGAATCAGGGAATGTATCAAAGACCATATTTTTGATATGAGGGAGTTCAGGACAATTATTGGTGGCATGAGCAACAACATCACACAAATCACATAGAGGAATATTCTTTGGCAGCTTAGGAGGAGATGGAGTTGCTAGGGGTGCCTTTTCTTTAGTTCCCTTTTTCTGGGCTTTACCCCCCTTCCCAGATGCTTTTGAAACAAGATTAGGTTCCTACTGAGGTTGTTGTGGAACTGAAGCAAAGGTGAGGGTAGGAATGAAAAATTGGACTAGGGTCAAAGCAGTGTAAGGTTTGAGTTGATTGGGGGGAGTGTTTATGGGAGGATAAATGTACCAAAATGGGATCCCCAAGATAATATTAGATAAACTCAATGTAGCCACGACAGTGTAGAATAAACTCTAGGGGGGAATAATAACTGTATCTGACCAAAAGGGTAATGGCCTGGGGAAACTCCTATGAGATGGTTAAGGCATGGGGGAATGGTTAAGGGTGGAAAAGGATTAGGAGAGATACCAAAATAAGGAAATGGCCCTTGAGGAGTAGTATCGAAAGGCTGGGTTTAGTTGGGGAGAACAGGTTGCAGAGGTGTTGACTGTTGTGAAGGCATACCAGACTGTTTGTGGGTGGCCTGTGATGCTTGGAACATGCAAACACTCGATGAGTTAGGCTCAGAAGGAGTAGGTGGTGGACCATAATAAGCACCAAGAAAGGTGAAATATTTGTAGACTCCAGGAAAGGCATTGGTGAGGGACGAGGTAGTATTGTTGTCAGTCACTGATGAAATATTGGATTGAGGTGAAGTCTGAGATTTGGGATCGTAATACATCAATTGATCGATGGTGATGATATTTCCATTGTGAGGGAATAAAATATTATGGTGAATCGTAGATGCAAAAATTGACATAGCATAGGTATAACTACGACCCAAAAGGATGTTGTAATCTAAGGGGGCATCAATGACTTGAATATCAATAGAGATAGTATTTCTGACAACAATGATAGGACAGTTGTGGTATAAGCCAAGGGGCTGTGAGAGATGACCACCGCAAGAACAAAAAGTGATGGTGGAAGGTGACAGGTCAGGTGAACCAAGTTTCTTCCAAACATTAGTAGCCATCACATAGGTGGAGGCACCTTTATCTATGATACACCATTGGATAATGGCATTTCGCATGGAGACTGGTATTTGAAATGCAATGGATGAAGGTAGGGGAGTACTTTGTGACTTTTCAAGATGAAAGAAAACCATATGATCATATTGGGGATCCAAAACACCCAAAGCAGAGAGTAGAGCATTCCATTAGGATGGGCACATCTGTAGGACTTCCAACATTGACATGGTAGTAGAAGACTAAGCTAAGTCATCTACTATGTTATAGGTATGGGAGTCTTTATACAAAGCAGTGTTTCAACATAATTGAACTTTGGGGATCTTGGGAATAACCTCTACTTGGGGTAGAGGGATCTTTAAGGTACCATTGGATGACGAAAAAGGCATAGTGGAAAATTGGGGTTGGGACTCAGTCGCTGACTTAGCAAGTGGCTTGTCATATTGGCACAATCAAGTATGGAGGTTGACTTGTGCCTTGTATAGGTTGAGCAACAAGATATCCATGGCGAGGAAAAGGATTTCTAAGCACTTCCAGTTGAGATGAAGCAGGAGGGGTAGGAAGAGCTATGGGTTGCGGTCTTCTGGAAGTAGCTACTTGAGCTTCCCATACTTAATGCATCTGAGATAAAAGGGGACACTCATGAGTGTAATGGACATATATGCCATAAAAAGCATAAGGTTTGGTCATATAAAGACCCTTGTTTTTCTTAGGTTGTCTGCCCTGTTGCTAGGTTACGAGATTAGGCTGGGGTACCTGAGGTGCATTGGGTGGTGGACCTTGGTTACCTTGATTACCTTGAGATTCCTAGTTCTGGTTTCCTTCCCCTTGTTCCTTTTTTGGAGTCAGGGGAATTGGATGCACTTTATTGAGCCTACACTTGACCTTGTGGAGGAGGTTGTTGTTGTGGCAGAGGTGGAGCAAGAATGGGGGGCTAGGGTGCTGGTGCCTAGGGGATAGAGAATTAGGCGATGCATACAAATAGTAAGGAGATGGGGAAACATTGGGATAAATAGGTGGAGTAAAAGTTGGCCTTGGCATCTGTTGATGTAGATGGGGATATGCATATGGCATGCTGAGACCTAGATAAGAGTTTCCATGTGAAAGATTGGGGGAGGGATAAATGTAAGAGGAACTAGTCCCTCCTTGAGGTTGACCATAAATCATAAGAGGTTGAGAATATGGTTGAGGGTGTGAAATGGTTCCAATTATACCATCTGTGGCATGAGATGCCCCCAGTGCATTAGCAGCACTAGGCCGAGGCAGATCGGGGATGACAGTATAAACATAACCTGATGGGACATAAATCAGATAAAATTTGAAGGCTACTTAGAGCACATCTTCCTCATACTCGGGGAAGTGTGAAGCGACCTCATTATAAATGGGGTCCAAAATTTATCTAAAGAACCAATCCATATAGACATGGTCTTCGAATTCATGAGCTCTACAAACACTCCTCCTTCTATGCCATTCTTGAACATAGTCGGATAGGCGATTGGCAGAAGTTTGAAGGAAAGAAGTCAATAGTTCGGTACCGGTGTCATAACGGAGAGGTAACTAAAAATAGGCAATAAATGCTATGGAAAAAGTCACAAAAGTGGAATGAGTGGCTCTGGGTTGATCGACATACCACTTAGCAACAACTCTAGTAAGAGTGCGCTGGAACAAATGAAGACAAATGGAGTCTTCAGTGATAGAATCTGATGAGCACCACATATGGAATGAGTGAACATGATTTGTGGGATCTTCTCCAAGATTACCTTCACAATTTGGGATGTATGAAGGACATTAAGTAGGAATATCTATCCAATTGGGATCATGGAGAAGAGGATCGTTGAGGAGATGGTTGAAACTCAAACCAGACATAAAAGGAAGCAATTGTTTGTTTGAGGGGGCTTGGACCCAGGTTCAGAGTTAGCTGCACTAACCAAAAAAACCCTACACTACTGGACCTTTTGGCAACAACCCAAATAACGTAGGCTGCAGTGTCACCTGAGGCAGTATTGGGGGATGTTAGAACTAGGCTTCTGCATCCAGAAGGCTATGTGATGTGGTTTAAGGCACTTTTTGCAGTTTTAGTTTAGATTTTACCTTCACAAACCCTTATTAATGAGACTTAGATGATTTCTAGTTAAAGAAAGTTATAAGCTTTGTGTAACTATCTAATCATGCATAAAATGACATATAGCAATTGATCTAGATCTTCATTGAGTAATTAAGATAATAATACATATAAATATCAGCCAGTTGCATGTAAATATAGAAAATACAAAGTGCCTAAAAGCATACACAATTTTGTTCCAAATATCTTTCTATTACTTTAGATCTTCCTTTACAACTCTTCCAGACCATATGCACACAACTGTAGGGGCCCATGCACTCAGCTGCAGACTTACCAAGGTCTCTGTGCACTCAGCCGCACGAGCCTTCCCCTTCACCCAAAACATAGAAATATCTATAATTACATACCCAAAATCATATCATCATGGAGTACTTCATTGATTGATTTTCTTAGACTTGCTAAGAAATACCTTTATATATCCTTCTCTATTACAATACCATGGTCTGCAAACCATGGGCGGAGCATAAAATAATACCAAAATATAAGGGGTTTTGACCTTCCTAAAATCGCTTGACTCCTATTTGACCTATGCCACTTGCGCTCCACTCTTTAAAATGTGAAGACTTACAGTATTTTAACAAAATTGACCTAGGGGACCCTGTCCCAACAGACTCCCAACATAATTATGTGACCCTTCCTTGACTCACTTCACTGTTACAATCTGGACCTTTTCTTTTAGGCTATTGAATGAAGAATTCACAAGTTGAAGTGCCTCCGTGCATTGAACAACTGCCTGTCATACTACTTCCACCAATTTTTGTGTGGTTGGCCCATCCCCTGTTAGGCCGATGGTTTGTTGCATCTGCTGCACACTCTTAAGCATGCCTTTCATAGTCTATGAAATTTTCCCTACTTCTTCTTACCATGGTTTCATTCGTGCAGTGATGATTTGCATCTTCTTCCACATATCCTTGATCTGTCCTAGCAAGAATCTCCCCTCTTTCAATCGGGTGAACTGTTGCACAGGGGTTAGGGTGCATGCCATTTCCTTTATGTCATCGTATTGTAGCTGCTTATCCCGAATGATAACTTTGATCTTCTTCACCTGTGGGTCCTCCTGCAATGAAGCCCATAGTTCTAGAGCTTCATCAAACAACTGGCTAGACTCCTTTACTACAGCATCGAGCTTCACCTTGTTTGTTTTGGTGGCAGCCTTGTGCTGCTCTCTAATCTTGGTGGTGTGTTGGGATGTAACTTCAATTGAAGCTCAGTAATTTGGAGTTGCAGGTCAAAAACGAACTTTATCCAATAGCGCCTTTGATTCTCTAAATGCATCTGCTAGTTGTTGCACTTTGTCTTTAGAAGTGGCCTCCGACTGAATTTGAAGCTCAGGGAGCTCATTGCATACTCTTGAAATGACATGCTCCAGGTGTGTCCTTCTTACATATGCCTCATCATGGTCCTGGAGAGCTCTATTATTTTCATTGCACATCTGTTTACTAGTGATCTGTGCATCCTTGATCACAATCAGAGCCTATTTCTCTTGCACCTTAAGCTTGTTGGCTACACCCTAGTGTAGCTCATGCAATGTGGATAAGGGGGAGCACCACGAGGTTAATAATTACATCCTTGGGCAGTTGGACATTCTCCCGTTCTGTGGCCTTGTTCAAATATAAGTATCCATCAGGAAGGGGTACAATGTGGAGCTCTAAGGTGAGGATCGACTGCACACTACCTAATGTCATTGGATTCGTGCTCACTTGAGACCGACTTGCTTGAACCACACTCGCTTGCACCTGGCTCACTTAAACTTGCAACTTTGTGAGGCCTGCTTGGACCTTTGAAAAAATAGACTATTAGTGATCTTCAATATGGCCCCAAATTTCTTTTGTCGTAGTCCAAATAGTGTCTCCAATCTCATCAAGGTCCCCCTTAGTGAGGACCATGGCCTTCGCACCACCAATATTATCAGACTTGTGCTTCTTGCATGTGCCTCCCACACTTGAATTTTGTCATTGTTTAAGAATAAAAGGAGAACCAACGTTCTTCAGGTTTGCAAAGGGATCTTTAGTACCTTGATCCATTTATTTGGTATGCAGTTCTTTATCGTGCTCGCCCTCTGGTTCCTACACGATATTTTTCTCTAAATAGATGGTCACCTTCCTCTTTTCCTTCTGCACTAGTTTACTGGTGTGTCCTATGCCTTTTGCACTAGTCCCACTTATACCTTCGATAACATCCATGGGAAGAAGCCAGTCAATTAGCCACTTAAGGACTAACTGTGTGATATAATCTTCGGTGACCAAAAATGACAACGCCGCCCATTTCTTCATTAGATTGTGCCTCGTGCAAATGTATACATGATGGAAATTTGCCTTAAAATTTGGAATGTGCCAATATTCTTTGAATAGAGTGGGTGACAATCATGGTTTCTGGCTAATCACCATATGAAATTTTGATTCAAATAGTACCCAAAACATCTTGTTTTCAATGACACAGTCAGGGTCCTTTGTTGCCCATAGCGAGGAAAATTTTGCAGCCTCACAGGAGTTCGGTTCCATCATTGGGAACTAAGAATCCACGGGCATCCTCCAAGCTATCAACGCGATCAATACCAATACCCATGTGTAGTGGAATGCTTTTCCTTCCTCCTGGGCTTCACGGGAATCGTCCAAGAATTATTGGCAGAGGTATTGTGCCTAGTTGAATTAGATCCCTTGTTTGCACTATGCAGGTAAGGATACCACTCGTGCCGATACTTCATCGACATGACACTTCCTCATTCTTTTTCTTGCCAATATCTATGCAAAAAACCGCAAAAATTCATTTGCAATAGAACTAATAGCATATCCTTGGGACTTATTCACTAACTCGAAGTCACTCTTCATCTCATCTGTGAGATTCTTCTCCTGTGGCTTGCCCACAAAAGCGTATGTGGGGTTCTCGTCCTGATATGGTAGCACTATGATTCTGTGGACTAGTATATCATCAATTGGGATGGGTCCTCCCACCCAGAGGCACCTATCATGAACCATTTCCATTAAATAGCATACATAGATGGTATTAATAATGTCACGTCTAAAATGTAGGACAAACAATATATTGAGCAACCTATCGTGCTCAATACCAACCACCCACTTCATCGGTTCAAGCCTTGTGACACCCGCCTCCTCATAGTTGACCGATTTCAAGTAATACTAGGTTCTAATTGTGGAAATTTCTCATGATCTCCCAAATCCCAATACTCCATCTTCATAAATGGTATCAGGCCAACAAGTCTCCCTCAATAGGTACTTCCTCTGGCAACAATGGCATGAGTAACTTGAATTTCAATGAGTCAAGGTCCTTAGTTACCTTGGAAATTGGTTTCCTTAGGGGTATATATGGCGACAACCGAGAAATTGGCTCCGCGCCCTCTGCACTAATATTTTCAATCCCCATAGTCAACTCTTCTTCATCCAGGTCTGAGGGTTCCATAGGCTACTTGTTTTTATCCATACGATCCTTCTGTCTGTGCTGAGTTGGGATTTTGAGCAGAAATTGCTGAACCAGGGCTTGCTGTGGCTTTTTCGGCTTTTTCTCTCCTACCGTGGAGGTAGTAGGTTTTGGTCTTAGTCACCTGGGTTTTGTAGCAGGGACTGGCAGTGTTGTAGTCATGATATTTCTTAGCTCTCTCTTTAAGACTTCTTGCTCAACTTCTGCCCAACTCAGGTAATTGAACATAAAGCAATTCACTTGGCTCTTGAAGCGCAACAACAAATAACAAATTCTCAAGAAACAAAGTGGCCAAGTGTGGAGTGGGGTGAAATATTTATAACTTGTTTTGAATTCAAACTGTCAGTTCCCCTATAAATATTTCTCATAAATGCAATTTTGGTGGCAGATCCTCCCATATTTTTGCGTTAAATGCACTTCCCCCACTCCTTTTATCGAAAAAATAAATGTCAAATCAACTATAGTTGTTCCAACGGTTATTTTCTAGGCATTCTATGCTACAATTCTCCTTGTGGCACAACTACCTTGTCACAGCTTCCGTCTATGCCATCTTCCATTACATCGCGCAACCTTCCTTCTTTGACAAACTTTTATAGTCCTGTACTTTCTTTCAACTCCCAGAAGCGCTAAGACTTTCCTGCATCCATGTAGTCATTGCGTAGGGTCATGATCATCCCTATAAACCTTCAGTTGACTCCCACTAATCATTCTCAGAAATACTTCCCCATTCAACTTCGCGAGCTGAACTACACCACCATCCAAAATGTCCTTAACTATATATGGCCCCAACCAGTGCATCTGAAACTTCCTCGAAAACTTGGTAAATTGTATGTCATACATTAGTACCAAATCACCAATTTTGAAGGCGCGCTGCTTGATGTGTCGGCCATGCTATGCCTTTTCTCTTGCTTTTTGTACCTGCTAATGATAGCCAGCCAAAAAGACGTCTTGCTCTAATGCTAACAATTGCGCGAGTTGTTCCTCCATGATGTCATGATTTTCCATCTCAATTATTGTTGCGATTCTTAGGCCGGGCACTATGTATTCCATCGACATTACTGCTTCGTGTCCTTAAACCAATTAAAAGGGTGTTTTCCTCAATTTATTACAAGTAGTCCTATAGGCCCATAGAACCACTTTTATGTGCACATCCCAATCATGCCTATTAACATTGCATACCTTTGTGAGGGAATTTTTCAAGATCTTGTTGAAATATTAAATATTTCCATTCGCTTGGGGGTGATATGGTGTACTCTTCTGATGTAACATCTGGAACTCCTTTGTTAAAGCTGCAATTGTCTCATTAAGGAAGTGTGACCCTCTGTCACTCATCAGAATTTTTGGGCATCCAAAAATTGACAGAATAAAATCAAATATGAACTTTGTAGGAGTTTTCGTGCTACAATCCTTCACAGATTGTGCCTCAACCCATCTTACTAAGTATTCTGTCACAGGGATAACATAACGTGCTCCCTTATTTTCCCCAGTGGCTGAATAGGTCCAATGAAGTCAATCACCCACTTATCAAATGATTGTAATGTGACTTGAGGATTTAATGGAAGTTTATTCATTCACGACGATCTCCTGGTCCTTTGACACACATCTCATGCACTACACTATTCCTTGGAATCTTTATGTACTATTGGCCACCATAGTCCTACACGTAGGATATTTTGTGAAATAGCCTATAGTGTCCTCTGGTGACACCACCATGTGCTTCTGCTAGAATATTATGCCTTTCATATTTAGGTACATATCGATGTAGGACTTCATCCAACCCCATCTTATATAGTTGTCCTACAATCACAAAAAAATCGATAGCCATGACAGCTAGTTCCTTCTTTTGCTATGTTGTATAACGTTTAGGAGCTATGCCAATAGATAAAAACTGAATGATGTTTGCAAAATGCTCATTCAGAACCCTGAAAGCAAAGAGATGCATGTCAGGTAATCCTTCCTCAATATTTGTAGGCTCTTTGCCATTTTCGATCCGCAATAGGTGGTTGTTCCAACATTCAATCTCCCAGGCTTCACTATGAATTCAAAATCATATTATTGAAAAAGAAGCAACCACCTACATATTCCCCCCCCCCCCCCCC
>APFE031652496.1:8957-24055 GCA_000404065.3 Pinus taeda
TTATTAAAAATTATTAAATAAGATTGGCCGACCTCTCATCAAAAGAAAATAGTGACAGCCGACCTTCTTCTTAATTTTCTGTCCTCTTTACTATTTATCTCTAAAATCAGCTCTTCTTCTATCAAGCATTCATTTGGTCCTGATGATGGATCCCGATTGGGATTCGAAACGTTGGCAAAAAATGGTTCTTACTGTGGGTTCTCCGGTAACTAAGTCAGATAATAATCATAAATAATGATTAGTTAAACTAGTAATTAGGTTGAAGAGGCATGTCTAAATGAGACACTTTCTTGATATAAAAGCAAGCCTCTCGTTCTCATTGTAAATTATCATTCTTATTCTTGTTCATATATTTAATATAATATTTATATCCTCAATGGATAATTTTATATTCCAAGTCTTCTGGAGTAATTAATTTATAGAAAGAACTTTGTTCGCTTCATTAGTAAGTACTTCCAACTGCGAGGAAGGAGGAGGGGGCTGAGCGATGGTTTGCTTCCCTCTAGAGGCAACTTCTTGAGCTTCACATGCTTTATGCATTTGAGGGAGAAGGGGGACTTAATGAGTGTAATGGCCATAAGTCCCACAACAAGCACAAGGTTCATTTGTCCTTGTTGGGTGTGTGTTATATTATTTCCATGTCTAGCCTCATGTGCGAAGCAAGGGGTTAGAAGGGGACGTGAAAGGGGTTTTTCTGCCCCCTACATGGGGTCCAGGGCAATGCCTCAGGATTTTTTTTTTGACGTTATATTAGGTGGGCAAACCTACTTATGGTTTTGGGCATGATGGTTTTTTGCCCATGGTGTTTTTGATCCAATCAAGGGAACTATGATTCTAATCTAGGGTTAATGGATTATGAATGCTCTAACATGTATATATATGTATTGTAACATTGAAAGGAATATAATGAAAAATCAATCTAGTAGTCCTGGTTTTGGGATCCAGGGGAAATCTTTGTGTATATTTTTATGTTTATGCTCTCGTCATTGTTTATTTTTTGTTTTAAGAATTTGTTTGCAGATAATTTTTGTACAGGGTTAAAACATACATTTGGTATCAGAGTTGTTTCGGCTTCAAGGGGATGAATTTTTTGCTGAGGGGTTTTTCTTGAGCCTGTGGTAGACCCTTCTCATTGGGAGATCTGTGGGATTGATTATTGTAATGAAAGAATATAGCGAGCAATGGAAAGATAAATATCAAGAAATTTAATGGTCAGAGATTTGAGTTTTGGCAACTCAATATGGAGGATCTGTTGGTGGATAAAGATCATTGGATCACAGTAGATCGAGGTACTAAACCAACAACAATGTCAAATGAAGATTGGGGGAAGTTGAATCGGAAATAAAAAAGCACAATATAGTTTTGTATCTCAGATTCAATATTGTTGAACGTATTAGAGGAAGATACATCGAAGTTTTTGTGGGACAAGTGATTAGGTGCTCAAAATTATGCTCAAAAATTAAAGTGTCTAGATTTTGTTAAACTTAGCTTTAGATCAAAGAGCTCATTATTCTTATTCTAACAGTGTGAATGACACTCAAATTCGAGCTCGTATGCAGAAGTTAGAGCAAGTAAAAGTTTAGATTTGACTTGCTTACATGGCAGGATTGGATGATGTGGCAAGGTCCTTCAGCGAATGAGGAGGTGCCAAGTGGCAAACTGCCATTGGCCCCCGCATGTCGCAAATTGAAATTGTAGGCGGGTCGATGTTAAAAATCGGCCCTAGAATAGCGAGGGTACGATGCGATGGATCACAATCGCAAATCGACGAAGGGGAGGTGTTATAGAATAGGCCCCTGACAAGGTTCGAGTTGTGATGCGATATCAAAATCACATATCACAACAAGACACAAGTCCTATATATATGCACCATCAATACTCTATCGAATCGTGATTGTGATATCCCGGATACGATAAGTTATGAATTCCAGTTTAATGTTCTACTGGGTCTGTCACATCGCAATTGCACATTTCTACCTTGTTCACAGACCATAAGCCCACAAAACTCCGTCGATTGTGATTTGAAATAAAATTATTGGCCAACAGATTAAGGCCCACCATGCAGCAAAAGTGTCACTTGGTTAGCAGATTTTTGAACGAAAATGTGGGTTCCTATCGTATGTGGAGCAATTTGTGGAATGAATAGTGGGAAAACTAGGAGAAGTCATAAATTCTTTAGTTTTCCGTCAAATTGGTTGCAAAAAGAGGCTAGATAGCCATTTTTGAGTATTCTGGACTCAATGGAGCAGGTTTAAAAAGCATTTGAGCATTGTAAATATATATTTTTACACTTTTGAGCATAATAGAGAGGCCCAAGCCATTGGAAGTTGGACCAAGGAGACATAGCCCAAGAGGGGTGAACTCCTTTATCATGTGCTTGTTGTAATGTGTTTTTGATGATGTTCGATATATGTTTATGTTGCTATTCAGTTTCTATTTTATGTTAAATTTCTCATAAAATTAGCATTAAAACTCTTCATTTCACTTACAAAAATTGATGGATACTTAATCACAATGAAACATTTTGTTTATAATTTGAGGAAGATCTTAACAATGAAAATCAATATTCTAAATAAGATCAATTTGGTATCAGATCACTAGGTTTTTCTTTGTGAAAGAAGGATTTAATTGTTTACAAGTTTATGTCATGCTTACAAGGTTAAAACGCAAAAGAGGTGAAGGAAAGCTGGTTGGAAGCCGTGAAGTTGGGTTAAGGGGAAGAAGAGAAAGGTTGCCACAATCTCCAACACCAGTTCAACATCAAGTTGTAGTTAAGACTCCAGAGATCATGTCTCATGAAGGAGAACCTACAAACATGACATAAGATGAGAAGACCTTTAGAAAGGCTTTTTTTGATATGACAGAGATGGTGAAGGTCCTCTATGAAGAGAGGAATATCATATTGCAAGGAGAAAGTTCCAAACCTCCCAAAGGAGAAGGCTCTTCAGGAGGAGGTAATGGAAAAGAAGGTAATGGGAATGGAGACAAACCTCCATCCTCTCCACCATCTTCTTCATCTTCTTCTTCATAATCATATTCAGACTCTTCCACTAATACAACCCTTACTCATACTCATCATCATTCCTAAAAGGAACTGGTAAATCACCTTTTTTAAAACTTGATGTTAAATTCGAGTTGCCCATGTATAATGGTGAAGTGAAACCAGAGAAGCTTGATAATTGGATTTTTCAGTTGGAGGTCTATTGTAGGTTTCAAAACCTTCAAGAGGATGACATAAAGATTTAGTTAGCTTCCTTGAGAATGGAGGATGCAAGACTTGTATGGTGGGAATCAAAGACCCAAGACGAGATTAAAAAATATGGTAAGATCTCAATTTCTTGGAATGATTTCGTTGCTACAATTAAAGACAATTCTACGCTCTAGCTTATATGCAAAAATCCATCATGAATTGGAAGAACTTTAGACAACTTAAAGGTAAAAATGTGCAATATTACGCCCAAGAATTTAGAAAAAGGTCTCTGATGTTAGGTGTAGATTTGCAGTCACAAGACACATTGCTAAAGTACATAGGGGGTTTACATAGCTACCTTAGGCATATTATCTTAATTTTTAATCCCAATAATCTAGATGATGTGTGTGTGCAAGCCACTCATCTTGAGGCAAGAGGGATAAACACCCCAGAAGAAGGTAGTAAAAAGCCATTTAAGAGGAAGGGAAAATAAAGGCTTTCAAAGGGAAGGAAAAGAAAAATGCATGTATTAAAAAGGAAGGAGAGAAAATTATGCAAACACTATTCTAGAGAGGGACACGATGAAGCTCATTGTTGGAAGCTTCATCTCAAAATGAAACCAAAAAGAAAAAATAAAGAGGGAAAACAGAAGACAACTGCAACCACTCAATAGGATTTAGGATCTGATTCGGGTGATGAAAAAAACATCACAACCATGGGGTTTCAAGGAAAGGAATCCATTGCCAACACTAGTTCTTCAAACTCACATAATGAAATTCCAAATGAAAAGAGGAGAATAGAGTTGTTTCACATGAGGGTGATAACAAAACATAACAAGATTGATACACTGTTTGATAGCGGCTCTCAAGCCAATCTTATCTTTGAAAAGATTGTCAAGAGTTTAAATCTAGAAACTATTCCACATCATAAACCATATCCACTTGGATGGGTATGTGGCAATGTACAATTGCAGGTTACTAGAAAGTGTAAATTGAGATTCACTATTACTACAAATTTCATAGATCAAGTGGAGCTTGACATTGTTCCATTAGATATTTGTGGCATGCTTTTGGGCAGCCTGTACCTTTATGACAGAAACGTTATCTTCCATCGACATGAAAATAAATATCACATATTTAAAAATGGAGTAGAATATATTGTGAGAGCTCACAGCAAGAAAACAAATATTTTTCTTGTTAATGCAGGGTAGATGAAAAGACTGGTGAATTCCAGCAATAATTTTATGCTTTTGATGATCAAGAATGATATTTATTATGAAGTGTTTAATGGTTGTAATTCAAATTTGAAAATTGATTTGGTTGACGTTGTTAACCAATCTAATGAAATGTTTTAGGAATCAAAGGGATTACTTCCCAAGAGGGGAATCCAACTTGAGATATAGTTGCAACAAAAGTGTCTTCTTCCTAACATTGGCATGTACAAGATGTCAGTAATGGAAAGCACAGAAATTAAGATGATGTAGGGATTTTTGAATAAAAGGATCATTAGGCCTACTCCTTTACCATGTGGTGCACCTCTTGTTTTGGTGCCCAAGAAGAATGGTAAGCATTTCCTTGAAAGTGATTCAAGAAGTGGTTTTCATCAAAGTAGAGTTGTTGAAGGAGATATAGGGAAGATGACATTCAAAACCAGGAAATGTTTATTTGAATGGCTTGTTATGATTTTTGGTCTTTGCCATGCTCTTTCTACTTTTACGCATTTGAAGAAAGATGTGTCGAAGTGATTTCTAGACAGGATAGTCTATTTGGATGACATTTTCATTTTCAAAAAATTTCATTATGAACATGTCATGTGTGAGAAAAAAATACTTGATGCTATATGTAAAGAACATTTGTTTATGAATATGTAAAAGTATATGGTGGATAGAACTTATTTGATGTACTTGAGCCATGAAATTGGTTCTTCCAAGCATGTTCAGGTTCCCAAGGGGTTTTTGGCAGTCTGCATGGGATGTGGAGAAGGTGAGATGAAGTTAGACCTCTCCAAGATTGAAGTTGTAACTGTCTATGGTGGTATTGACTCCATTTCTGCAGATACAGGTGAAATAATCATACATCCTCGTGAAGCCGTATATGCCTTTTCTATGCTAATAATTTACGTAGGCAAGCTCAAGATAGTCATTTGGATAAGAGTTTTTTTGGGAGCAACTCAATGTTGGAGAAGAAATTTTGTTAATTTTTCCTCTATTCTAGTTCAATTGAATTTTTTGGTAACTGTGCAAAAGGTATTCCAATGGGGAGGAAAACAACGAGAGGCATTTTATGTTTTAAAACAAAATATCAATACACCTCTAGTACTTGGTTTTCTACACTTGGGACAGTCATTTAAGTTTCAAGTTGTTGTATATGACTATGCCATGGGCGTAGTATTTTTGCAATGTGGTAAGTCCATTTCTTTTCATTCATAAATTTTCAATGATAAAGTGTTTAAGTTGCAGTGACAAAGGCACTTCCATTGGATGGGTTTTCTTCTACTATTCCATTTGGTCAAAAGGTATAAGAAAGGTATAAGTGACAAGTTTGTTGATGTACTTTCTAGGCCTATAGTTTGTATAACTACTTTCCTCAAGAATCATTTTGTTTTACATGAAAGTTATGTTCAGAAAAATACATAATTTCAAGATGTATATTCAAGCTTGAGTCATAGGAATAAAGTGGAGGAAATTGTTTACCATTTGCATCATAATGTATTGTATCATCTTGGTAAGAATGATATTGCTACTAATAGTAACATGGACAAGGCTAAAGATTTCATTAAACGAATCCAAATAGTATGTCAAATAATGCAAGAACAACTTGAAAAGATTAAAGGTAAGTACATAGAAAGGCATGAAAAGAATCGCGGAGATCACAAGTTCCAATTCAGTGATCAATGGATCAAGATTGGAAAGGTGAGGGAATTGTACCCTCACCTATTGGTCAATTGAAAGTGATATTTTGGGGTCCAAAAGACTTCCAGTGGGGAGGAGTGATCAAGTGCTCAAAATTATGCTAAAATATCAAAGTGCCATAATTTTTTAAAACTTAGCTCAAGAACGAAGAGCTCGTTATTCTGATTCCAATGGTGTGAACGATACTCAAATCTGAGCTCGTATGAAGAAATTAGAGCAAGTCAAAGTTCATATTTGAATTGCTTACATGGAAGGATTGGATGATGTGGCAAGGTCCTTCAGTGAATGAGGATGCGCCAAGTGGCAAGATTCCATTGACCACCACATGTCACAAATCACAATCACAGGTGGGTGGGCATTAAAAATCTGCCCCAAAATAGCTAGGGTGTGATGTGATGGATTGCAATTGCAAATCAGCGAAGGGGAGGTGTTACAAAATCAACCCTCGACAAGGTTCGGGTTGCAATGCGATATGGCAATTGCATATCGCGACAAGACAGAAGTCCCATATATATGGACTACTGATACTCTATCAAATTGTGATTGTGATATTCGAGATGCTATAAGTTATGCATTCCAATAGACATACAATGTTATTTGACTCAAATAAATGTGAAATAAGAAAAGAAAATTCTGGTCAACTTGTGGCTACTACAAGTAGAGCTTCAAATGAAATATACACCTTAGATGAGGTCGTTAAAGGATGTTTCTTGGAAAAAAGATGAGATTTGGCTATGGCATAGATGAATTGGACATATAAACTTTGACAACCTTGTTAGAACTATAAAAAAGGAAGATGTGAGAGAGATGCAATTGATTTCAAAACCAACCGACATTGTATGTGAACACTGTTGGCATGGAAAGCAGACAAAAGTCGAATTCAAGACAAAATAACACTTCACATCAAAACCATTGGAATTAATACATACTGATCTATGTGGACAAATGAAGACTAAAGGATTGAATGGTGAACTATATTTTATGCTAATGACAGATGATTATACCAGGATGACTGTTGGTAGTTTCTTGAAGAAGAAGTCTAAGACATTTGAATGTTTCAAGATCTACAAGGAAATGGTTGAGAACAAAACTAATTTAAAGATTAAATGTTTGAGATCTAATAACGACGATGAATTTACCTCTAAAAAATTTCAACATTTTTGTGAAGAAAATGGAATAAAAAGGAAGTTCTCAACAACCAGAAAACCGCAACAAAATGGATTTGTTGAAAGGAAGAATACAACTGTACAAGAAATGGCTAGAACAATGCTAAATGATTCAAAATTAGATGACAAATTTTGGGTTCAAGCAGTTGATACAACTGTATTTATTTTGAATATAATTTTTCTCTTGTGACTAAAGATGACCTTGGGTTTGGGTTTTGATCTGGAACATTTGCTTCTAGTGGGGGTGCTACTAGTGAGGTTGCAGGTACTAGATCGACTGAGTCAATTGTATAATTGATTGTTGCTTATCTAGTCTTTGCTCTTGGTGTTGCTTCTTCTACTGAATATTATACTTAATCTACTCAATCTACTGAACCATTTCAAGGGGCTTAAACAACTCCTCTTATTTTACCCTTCTCTTAAGGATGGAAGGAAAGAGACTCTACTATACCTGTTAGGTTTTCTTATAAATAATTGTGATATGACTCCATACGAACTTTGGAAAGGAAGACTAGTAAATGTCAAATGTTTTAGGGTATTTGGAAGCAAATGCTTCATTAAAAAATAAGATAAGGAAACATGAAAGTTTGATTCTCGAGTAGATGAAAGTATTTTTGTTGGTTATTCACATAAAAGAAAATCATATAAATGTTACAATTAAAGACTTAAACGAATAGTTGAAAGCTTCAATGTAACATTTAATGAAGATTATAGCTCAATGGTTAATGAGGAAATATCCTCTTCAATAAAATCAAAGATACATGAGTCATAAATAGAAAAGGCCAAAGAAGGAGTCCCAAAGCAAGCACAATTGAATAAGGAAACAACTACCAACCAGGAAGAGATAAGAGACAAACAATGGGTTGAATAAGAAGCATCACCAAAGGCCCCCAAATAATGGTATCAAAAGAATGATCCATGAAATCATATCATTGGGGATCACAATGAAGGAATAGGAACTAGAAAAAATTGACAGCTTTGTGTACCACAACAAGCCTGTATTTCTCTTTTAGCTACATTTGACCCAAAAAAATTTGAAGAAGTTAGTCAAGAAGAACATTGGGTAGCTATTGTGAATGAAGAATAGGCTCAAATTGAGGAAAATGACACTTGGGAATTGGTCCCACGACCAAAATAAAAAAAATGTCATTGGGACAAAATGGGTTTTCAGGAACAAGTTAAATGAGGATGGTCAGGTTACCAAAAACAAGGCAAGGTTGGTTTGCAAAGGATATTCATAGGTTGAAGGAATTGATTTCGAGAAAACATTTGCTCCCATTGCTAGAATGGAAGTCATCAGGATTTTCTTGGCTTTTTCATGTTCGAGAAAGATCAAAGTTTATCAAATGGATGTGAAATTAACATTTCTAAATGGAGAATTAGAAGAAAAGTATATATAGAACAAGCTGAGGGGATTTTTCTCACTGACAAGAAATATTATGTTTGTAGGTTAACGAAGGAATTGTATGGTCTTAAAGATGCACCCAGAGCATGGTATGTTCATCTTGACAGGTATTTGCAACAACAAGGATTCAAGAAGTGAAGTGCTGATAGAAAACTTTATGTAAGGATTGAACATGATAGTCTGACGATTATTGAAGGATATGTGGATGATATAATCTTTGGGAGTAATGGTGACATGTTAAGTAAAACGTTTTCTACACATATTCAAATTGAGTTAGAGATGTCACTACTTGGTGAGTTGACATACTTTTTGGGACTTCAGATATCTCAGCAAGACAAGGGAATATTTATCTATCAAACCAAATATAGCAAGGACATGTTGAAGAGATTTCAAATGGAATATTGCAATCCAGTTCTCACCCCAATAGTGATAGGTTGCAAGTTGAGCATAGATGGCTCATTTGAATATGTGGATCAAAGGATTTATAGATCTATGATTGGTAGTATTATATATGTAACAAATTCTAGGCCAGATGTGATGCAGGCATTTGGGAAAGTTGCAAGATTCCAAGAAGCACCAAAGGAATCCCATGTCATTGCAGTAAAAATGATTTTTTGATATCTTAAGGGAAAAACATAATATGGACTATGGTATCCTAAAGGAAATGAGCTAACCATTGAGGCTTATACCAATGTATATTGGGCAAGAAATGTTGATGATCGTAAGAGCACTAATGGAGCAACCTTTTATCTAGGTGGTTGTCTTGTTTCGTGGTTGAGAAAGAAGCAATATTCAATCTGATTATCCACAATGGAAGAATAATACGTAACAACAACAACTTGTTGTACCCAATTCCTTTGGATGAAACAAACTTTGCATGATCTTCAAGTGAAGTTTTAAGAGCCCATTCCAATATTCTGTGATAACACCAACACCATTAATGTATTTAATAAGCCCATTCCAATCTTCTGTGATAACACCAATGTCATTAATATCTCCAAGAATCATATGATGCATTAAAAAATGAAATGCATTCTGATCAAGTACCATTTTTTTAGAGAACAGGTTTCCGAGAAAAAAATCAAGGTTTAATACATTGGGATGCAAGAACAAATATATGACATCTTTACCAAACCTTTACCGCATGAGGCATTTGAGTATCTTCACCAAAATCTTGGTATTCTCCCAAGTTCCTATTAGAACTCAAGGTAAAGTAGGTTAGAAAAATTAAATATTTCAAAATAATTAAAGCTTCTAAGCTCTCCAATTTTCACCTAATGAATCCCTCTCCAAAACACTATAACACATTCTAAACATAGTCAACATGTAAATTTTCATTTTCTTAAGTTTTAAGATAATATATTATTTAGTTTAAGTAAATAATATTTTAATTTCAACATCTATCACATAAGCCTCTTAACATTCACCTTAGGGTATATTAAAAGGAAGTCTATACCTCCTCTCATGACATACACTTGAATGAACAATTTTTGAAAAAGGACTAGCTCTGAAATTTCGGCTACCCTTGGGCTACTAAAGTAGGATTGCTATAAGGATAAGGTTTTGACATTTTTGGGGTGTTTATTCTCTACACTTATGGCTCGCTTTTATTTCAGACCTGCAATTAAAGGAAGAGTGAAGGTTTAAGGTTGCTATAAGAGGAATATTGAAAATTTTATGGAAGGGTGTGAATCGTTGACACAAGAATCACAAACGTACTGTGAAAAACATTAATTCAGTTCGATAAATACACATCATTGTCACATATTAGTAGGATTAGTTTATATTTTATCATCTCTTTTGCTATTGATCCTATTGAAGGTCACGTATGTGAAGAGGAGCAAATGTCTAAGCCTATTTTGGGAGCAAACTTGCATTTAAGTTGGTATCTATTAATTATTAAAAGGAGAATGAGTTAGGGAACCTTCAAGAGAAAGTGCACAACTCATTCTAGAACTCCTTTGGAGAAAATATTGTGCCAATAAGTGAGTCTCAGAATAGTAGTGTAGATCTCATGTTTTGAGGATGCAAAACAACCTAGGAAGAGGCTTGAACTAGATTGCATACATTAGTAGAAACAAGAGCCTGTTAAATATGATTTTGAAAGACAAATCACAAGAATTGTAATGTGCCCAAACTAGTAGTCTAGCAGTAACAACAATAACCAGGAAAGTTTCTCATTTGACATTGTTTTGGTAAATATCTTGGGTTCAAATTTGTGTAATTTTTTATTGTTAGATTTCCATTAATATACAGTCCTTGAAGTGAATATCAACCCATGATATCAACAGAGTGTAAAGTACAAGCAGTAAAAAACATAAAGAGAAAGAAAAAGTGCAAGGAACAAGCAATGGACCATTAAATATAGAAGCACAACTAGAAAAGAAGTCAAGCAAGAACAAAAGCATTACTGTAGCAACAATGTCACATATTCTTGAAAAGTGTCCTAGAGCCTTTTTGTCAATTTTTTGTCAAACAATGTACATCATTGTAATTATAAAAAGTTCGTGCCATTACCTAGAGTTGAAGAAGGAAAATTTGTTTTGGGAAAAGGGCTTTGGTTTTTTGTTGGGATTCGGGACAAGGGTTCTTAGGTTTTTGGGACAAGGGTTTAGGTTCTTGTTTGTCAGTTACTAAAAGAAAATAAAAGCATTGTAATAGCACTGTAATGTGGATCATTGTCCTTGGTATGGAAGTCCACACTTTTGTATTTAATTTTTATCTTTATAGGGTGGTAGGGTGGTGCTAGGTAGGTGAATGAAGTCACCTACAGGTTGGGGCTTGTAAACACTCTAGGGTGGTAGGGTGGTGCTAGGGGGAGTTTTGGTTCGCTAGGGTGTTGGGGCATCCATTTAGCTGACTACTAATTAAACTAGGGCATTGGGGCATCCTTTTAGTGGGAATTGGAGAAGAATGATTTTCTATAGTTCTAGGAAATTGTAGCTTTCTTTTTAGTTGGGGCTGAAGATTAAAGAACTTATTATAAAAGTGTTCGATGGTTTTTGACCCAGAGGGGGTTTTCCACCTAAAAGGCTTGTGCCTACTGTCTCTATTTTTGCATTTATTTACTTACTCTTATTGAACAATATTAATAAATTAAATATTAGATAATTCTCTGCAAAGATAATAAAGGTTATTTCTTAAGAATTACTGATTCAACCCCCATCTCCCTTCCACCACCGCCCCCCCCTCCATTATTTCAACATCAACGGTGCTAAAAATTGAGAATAGAGTTGCCAAGAAGGATTCTCAAGGGGATCCAAAAGAGGGAAAGAAACACAAGTTTCTTAGGGGAAAAAAGTTCTATAAAATCTACCAAAAAAATATGACAAAAGTATGAACAAAGTTCTAGAAAATAGTGGCTAAAAACTATGCAAACCAGACTCCTCAACTCAGAAAACTATCTCCTAAATGATAGAGGCGTACTCTAAACCCTAAGGGGTTTTTTCCTTCCTCAAAATGAGAAAATTTCTAAGAGACTCTAGGCCTAGGGGTGACTAATAAATTACATAAACCCTTCCTGACACACCAACAAAAGTCTTGGAAAAAACTAAAAATTCTAAAAAAAATTATGAAAAAATAGCAGGACATAGGTTTTGACTTGTTAAGTGCGCCCAGATGCATAAATGGTCCAAAAAGTGCATTATGGGGCACATGTTCTAGTCCAAAAAGTGCACTCTATTTTTGAGGATTCTTCTCAACAGATGTTCTGCAAAATGTGTCGTCTCATGCCTAACTTGTAACTATGACCAACAAAAAAGATGTGGAAACCAAACAAAAGCAGTAATTTTCCAGCAAATAGTAGAGATCTAGAAATAGAAATAAGAGTTGAGGGAAAAAAGAAATTTTGAAAAATATTGAATTAAGTTGAAACAACAGTCACCAGAGCTTTTGAATTGCTACACCATTGGAGCCACCATTTTTTAGTATAGTTTTTTCTGGAAGGTGTACCAAAAATGATTTACTTAAATTATTGGTGACAAGCAACCCTAAGAAAAAATGGTTGTTAATGTATTCTTAAAACCTACAAAACAAATGTTAAAACCTTGCAACAAATTATGCAAATCAAAATATGCATGCAACATCAAGATAAATGTGTAACAACCCAAAGGAAATACGATGAAAGAAGTTTATTTTATTAAGAAAAATGGAAATTTTACACCTGATGAGGAGAATCAAGTAGACTTGGGACTAAAAATCCCCCTTCATGGAATGGGTCCTTTTAAGGCCCCATGCTTCAGTTGTAGGTTCACGTTTCTCTCTCTCAATGATTGTATGTAATGTAAAAAATATGGTTATGAAGGCTTGAAATCAAGATGAGAACTTAAATGTCATAGGACGATAATGGGGACAACGATAATGGTCATAGTGAAGAATGAGGAGAAAACCCTCCTATTTATAACAAAATATTGAGATAGATTGAGATTTAGAAAATAATAAAATATTAGACTAAATAAAAATCTAGTTGTTGTGAATATTTTATTATATTTTTTGTGAGGGAAAAGGTATTATAAATGGTGAAATATCTTTATTTAGAAAGTGGTTAAAGTAATTAACAATTAGAAAATTATTTATTAATTACTTTATGGTGATTAAGTCTAATTTGAATTAGAAACACTTTTCAAGAGAGAAATTAGGGAATAACAAATAAATAATGATTTATTCAATTATTCTCACGAGGTGTTTTGGTTTTTAATGATAAATAATTTAGGAAAATGGTTCACTAAATTATTTCCTAAGATGAAAGTGGGGTTTAATGTGTAAAATCCCATCCTACATGGTGTATCTTGATCAACCTAGTAAGACATGGCAAGGTGATAATTTTTTGGGTGATAACAACAACACCTTAGTTAATCTACCTGTGTCATTGTATTTAAACCATGTCATTACATTGGAATAGGGAGGGGAGTTTGAGTCACGAGGGGGCAAACAAAATTCAGTGTAAGGAATTGGAATCGTGTTGGGGTGGGTTTGTTTTTCAAGACAATTTTTAGGGAATATTTTGTAGGAATATTCTTGGAATATTATGAGTTATTGTGGCATCTTGAAGATTCACAAGGGGCCCAGAAGTGAAAGTGACAAAACCATATGAATTTAATAGTAATTTTTCATGAAATTTCAAGATGAATCCACTAGTGCAGTCAAAATTTGGATCTAATAAATAGATTTTTTTGTCATCCCTAGATGTAAGGTATTGCCATGTATTTTCCATTATTTTGTTGAGAAAATAAAGATGCATTTCCACTTTGAAGTTGGGCCTTGGGACATAGCTCACATATTATGAGTGAACTTCGTTAACAAATCTTAGTGCCTTATTTATGTTTCCTTCTTTTTAGGTTGTTTCTTCTTGGATGTTTCACTTGTGGTATTTTCATGCTTTTTAAACAAATCTATTTAACATCATCGAAGGAAAGATCCCAGATCGGTGTAGGACTGTACCTAACTATTCATCAGAGGTATGGGAAGTAACCCATATGGAAAATTCTGATCTAACTCACGATATTGCAACTTTTACTAATGAAAATCTCATTTTGGAGAAAGAGAGAAGGTAGTCATGTCACAAGAAGAGAGTATTGGGTGCAAAAGAATGGTTCTAGCTCTCATTTCTCGGTGAAAATTGTGTTCATATAAATTCTAGTCGGTTGGAAAATATTAGATGGTTATTAGATTCATTATCATCTGAGGAAGTAAAACAAAATGGTGGTCAACTAGAGAAGTGAAGGAAAGCTCTGTTTTTAGGTGTTTTCCAAGCAAGTATGAAGGTACTAAGAGGGGAGCTCAATTAAGGATTACTAGGTTAGTGAAAAAATTCCCTTGTGTTGTGCAAGGTAGCTAAGACCTAGCTCAAGTGTGTTGAAAGGAATTTTGTTGTTTTCTTGATGTGAATGAGAGTGGACTTGATTTTTCCACCATATATTGTTAAGAGGAAGCCCCCCTTATAGTGTCATGGCATGGCTAGGGGGTTGTTTGCTATAAAGGAGACAAATAGTTAGCTAAACTTACAGTTGGGTGAAAATAATCTCACCCTTACACTAGTTACTAGTAGCTACAAAATTATTCAGATAAATATTTCAGTTACATTCTACTATGCATTTTTCATTGGTTGTCATGGAATGGATTCTTGTGGATGTGTAAATATGTGTATCACGTTGAGTTGTAAGACTGAATACTCCTCTATGTGACTAAATGCTTGAAATTAGAATGAGAAATATTTCATAGGTTAATCTTAAGATTTTTCCCTCCATCTCATTGAGAAATAGGTGGGAGGCCTTATCTATATAATCATGTCAGGTTAAATCCCTCTAATTCAAATTCAAATTTTATCTAGGAAAACTTAATAGTTTGTTGGGTATACAATATTCCATGCTGACGTGGAAAATATATATAGTTGAATTTAAATTATATCCATGTAAATGTTAGTTTAAT
>APFE031652504.1:0-18392 GCA_000404065.3 Pinus taeda
TGTGTGATGTGGGACCAGTGATGGGCAAGAATGGAGTGTTGACCCTATTTGACCATACCAACAAGACTCTTTTCTAGATCTTAGGCACTAAAGCAACCATGCGAAGACTAGACCAATACTAACATTCAATCCTTTGGAATAGAACTGGTGCTCAGAATTTAGAAATCATTTCTTAAGTGATAACAATCACGATCACGAGCGTTTCCATTCTCCATGAAAGTAGTGGATGTATATTCAATTATAAACACATACACGAAAATTGTCAAATTATAATTGTGAACTTTAAAATTTTAATTATGATTTTCTTAATCAATGAATTTTTTATTATTTAATCATTATAATAAGTAAATTTATTTATATATTTGATTAAATGGATTCCCTTGAAATTTTTGGTTCCAAAAATAGATGGTATTGATTATCAGATACACGTGTTGGGTTTTGGGAAAACAAAGTGAAACAGATTGAAATATAAACGAAACAGGTATACATTGTGTTGTATTTTATGTTCATAAATTAAGAAAGTCGAACGACATAGAGAAAACCTGTTGCGTAGAGAAATAATTTACTGACATTTCCCTCTATTGGTACTGCGATCTCCAAAAGCAATGATAGCAACAATGAAGATGATCTGAGTGCCTCAAAAGAAGATTTCTGAATTTTAGAGAAGATACAGGACCCTTCAATCCATATCAATGATTTCTTGCAAACTTAGGAAAGAATGTATATTTTAGTTCTGATATTTCTTGAAGCTTCAAGCATTTACACAATGTATTCTTTATACTCAGATGAAATAAAAAATTAAAAGAATTGAGGAAATTTTTTATCAATATCAATGGGTATGTAAGCCAATAAGTGCGCCAAGAAAACACGCATTGAAAAAATATGGCAGTAGAAGAAGATGAAATCAAACGCTTTCTTTGTTTCCAGCTTTTCCTCTGTAGCGAAGAATCTGAATCCCGTAGGCAAATGTAAGTTCGCTTCTGCATTTCTACTGCCCCATGCTTCTAAGGAGTCTCGATCCTTTGACATGTTATTGTCTTTTTCAATGTTTATCCCCTACCCCGTGTCTGATAAAGATATTTCACTCCATCTTGTGGTGCAAGCCATTCTAACCAGAATAACATACTCTTAAGCTGCCTTTCTTCCTTGCAGGCCTATTAAGATCAGCAAGATGGTATTCGTGCATGAGCCAGTTGGTCTTTGAGCCCTTGGGTGCCTTCCCAAGATGGAATACTAGAGCCTTCTTGACGCCTACTCTTTTCTTTCCTCCTTTAGCATTGATGGGTCTATCAACAACAATAGCATTCCCGTATCCAGAACTAGCCGCCCTATTAGGCCTTGCCCCATTTGGGTACTTTGTATCCTGCGAGCGAAGAAGTACCATTCCTACTCTCCAAACAGGGATTTCTCTCTAAACAATAAAAGAACAGAACAAGCTCTTCAGTAAGCCTCAAATTTTTTCTATTTACACATTCCACGAATTTGGCTACAAAGCTTACAGAGGAAAAATGAAAAATTACCTCGAAGATGCCATGGATCATATTTGGAGAGGTCCACATATGCTATTACTTGAACATGGAGTGACTGCGAGGTTGCTTTCTTGCGCAAGTAATGCTCTACCAGCTCTTCCTCTATAGGGAAGAATCTAAACCCCGAAGGCATTCCAAGAATTGGGCTACAAAGCTTACAGAGGAAAAATGAAAAATTACCTCAAAGATTCCATATATGATATTTGTAGAGGTCCACATCTGCTATTACTTGAACATGGAGTGACTGCGACATTGCTTTCTTGCACAAGTAATGCACTACCAATGCTTCCTCTATAGGGAAGAATCTGAACCTCGGAGGCATTATCTAAGTTAGCTTCTGCATTTCTACTGCCCATGCTTCTCAAGGGTCTCGATTCTGTGACCTGCTACTGCCTTTTTTAATGTTTATCCCCTGTCCTGTGTCCGATAAAGATATTTCACTTGATTCTGTGGTGTAATCCATTCTATATATATCTGCAAGATTCTAAAATATCCTTGAAATTTCCAGTAAAAATAAAAATAAGTGTAATTCAACCTCAATATTTTTATTTCCCATGGCCATATTACGAGACATGGAAGAAACGAGGAGAGGAAATATTGGTATGGAACAAAATCCGAACACATGTCTCCAAGAAAAGAAACCATGTCTAACCAGAATAAATTACTCTTAAGTTGCCTTTTCTCTGTAAACAATAAAAGAACAGAACAAGCTCTTCAGTAACCACACATTCGAGGAATTGGGCTACAAATCTTAGAGAAGAAAAATGAAAAATTACCTCGAAGATGCCATGGATCATATTTGTAGAGGTCCAGATCTGCTATTACTTGAATAGGGAGCGACTAAGAGGTTGCTTTCTTGCACAAGTAATGCACTACCAACTCTCCCTCTATAGGGAAGAATCTGAATCGAGGAGGAATTATCTAAGTCTGCTTCTGCATTTCTACTACCCATGCTTCTCAAGAGTCTCGATTCCTTGACCTGCTACTACCTGTTTTTAATGTTTATCCCCTGTCCTGTGTCTGTTAAAGATATATCACTTGATTTTGTGGTGCAATCCATTCTATATCTATCTATATAATTCTAAAATATTTTTGAAATTTACAGTAAAAATAAAAATATAAAAATAAGCGTAATTCAACCTCAATATCTTTATTGCCCATGGCCATCCATTCTCTATCTATATATAAGATTCTAAAATATTCTTGAAATTTACAGTAAAAATGAAAATATAAAAATAAACCTAATTCAAACTCAATATCTTTATTTCCCATGGCCATATTATGAGACACGGAAGAAAAGAGGAGAGGAAAGATTAGTATGGAACAAAATCCGAACACATGTCTCCACGAAAAGAACCATGTCTAACCAGAATAAATTATTCTTAAGCTTCCTTTCTTGCTTGCAGGCCTATTAAGATCAGCAGGACGATATTCATGCATGAGAAAGTTTGTCTTTGAGTCCAATGGACCATATTTTTATAGGTCCACATCTGCTATTACTTGAAGAGGGAGTGACTGCGAGGTTGCTTTCTTGCACAAGTAATGCACTACCAGCTCTTCCTCTGTAGGGAAGAATCTGAATTCCCGAGGCATTATCTAAGTTCACTTCTGCATTTCTACTGCCCTTGCTTCTCATGAGTCTTTATTCTTTGACCTGCTACTGCCTTTTTTAATGTTCATCCCCAGCCTTGTGTCTGTTAAAGATATTTCACTTGATTTTGTGGTGTAATCCATTCTATATCTATCTATAAGATTCTAAAATATTCTTTAAAGTAAACATAAAAAAAGAAGAAGTGTAATTCAACCTCAGTAACTTTATTGCCCATGGCCATATTACGGATTACGAGACATGGAAGAAATGAAGAGAGAAAGTATTAGTATGGAACAAAATCCGAACACATGTCTCCAAAAAAGGAACCATGTCTAACCAGAATAAATTACTCTTAAGTTGCCATTCTTCCTTGCATTTCTTGCTTGCAGGCCTATTAAGATCAACAAGACGGTATTCGTGCATGAGCAAATTGGTCTTTGAGTCTTTGGGTGCCTTCCCAAAATAGAAGACGTGAGACTTTTTGATGCGGCACACCTACTCTTTTCTTTCCTCCTTTAGCAGTGATGGGCTTATAAGAACCAACAACTTTATAGTATCCATAACCAGCCGCCCTATTAGGCCTTGACCCATTTTGGTACTTTCTATCCGGGGAGTGAAGAAGTACGATTCCTTTGTCCAACAAGCCTTTCTCTGTAAACAATAAAAGAACAGAACAAGCTCTTCAGTAAGCCCTGAATTATTTCTATTTACACATTCCAGGAATTGGGCTACAAAGCTTACAGAGGAAAAATGAAAAATTACTTGGAAGCCTCCAATGGATCATATTTGTAGAGGTTCACATATGCTATTATTTGAAAAATTACTTGGAAGTTGCCATGGATCATATTTGTAGAGGTCCACATTTGTTATTATTTGAACCTGGCATCACTGTGAGGTCGCTTTCTTGCACAAGCAATAGACCACGAGCTCTTCCTCTGTAGGGAAAAATCTGAATCCCAGAGGGAAATATAAGTTCACTTCTACATTTCTACTACCCATGCTTTTGGGGAGTCTCAATCCTTTGACCCGCTACTGCCTTTTTTAATGTTTATCCCCTGCCCTGTGTCTGATAAAGATATTTCACTTCGTCTTGCCGTGTAAGCCATAACCAAGGTTGCAATTTTTTCCATAACCAAGCTAGAAAGTTTTTTAAAGGATGGCTGAGGTCATCGGGTAACGAATTGTAACCGATATATAACAATTTTCAATCAATCTGATGGTTGAAACTATTTCTATCACCTAACATGAAAATCAATGACTCAAAATTTTACAAGTGGCGTAAGAAGGGAGTAAATTTCAGAGGGAAACGCCTTACGACGTAACAAGGGGCATCAAAACCTTATAATGATATTCTCATAAATAAACCTACTTGTTGTCTATGTGATATAGTCCCAAACTAGTTCCATTTCTACCCGCTTTGTTCATGTCATAGTTCTACTTTTTGTCAAGTTTAAGCATGCATGTACTTTTTGTTGTCGGAGGCATTGAGTGCCATTACTTTTTGTCCTTGCGTAATTTTAAATGGGATATGGCATGTTTGTTCTTGTGGGTTTTCCCACATGCTCTTAAGAATCTCAAGCCTTTGTCATCCTATTTATCCCTGCTGATGTTTCAAATTTTGGTCGGGCTCTTCATCATAATCTCGTTGGAAGACTCTGCTACTCCTTTGGCCCGAGGGTGACAAAGAGAGCTCTTTATATGTTGAATGATGAATTCTTGCATTAATATCTTAGTGGTATGACTTAAAAGTTGGTCCCTGGATAACATATTATTAACAAGGGTCATCAAAACCTTATAATGATATTCTCATAAATAAACCTACTTGTTGTCTTTGTGATATAGTCCCAAAAGTAGCTCCATTTCTACCCGCTTTGTTCATGTCATAGTTCTGCTTTTACGTCGGTCGCTTCAATCATCGTCCTCTCTTAAAAAATGGACCAAAAAAAACTCAATTGCCCACATCTCAAATGGTGGCTATGGAAGAAGGGGTTATAATGGGGTATCATATCTCTATAGAGATCTACCCACTCCTTGAGAATTACGTCAAGTACCTACACAAGTTCTATAGTCTTTGTAACCGAGGGGATTAGCTCAACTAGTTGTCACGAATTTTCTTGGGCATTCGGGTAGTTTTTGGCAACGAGTGCTCAATGTGAATCCCCTTGGGCTAGATGTACTAGTCTATGCCAACGAGGTTACTAAGGAAGTTGTCCACAAATGTGAGGAAGTATCCTTTAGGTTTCCCTAGGAAGTCACCAAGGAAAAAGAAAGGCATGCAATATCTCTACAGATTAGGCTACCACGTTATTTCATGGGTGATATGGTTTGGATCATTATATTAATTTCCATCCATCTTGATGCTTTCAGGGTGGGAGAAGTGGAAGAATCAACTCACGGGACCATTTTTACGGGTGGTCCCATTTCGAAAAATTTCAAGTCAAGAACTTCTAGAGCCATTTTCATGCCTTAAATGAACACCTTTTGTGGTCCTGACCTTACTATGTGCGCATATTCCATAATATACACACCAATACCTTTCCAATGGCGCAAGAATCACCTCAATCGGAGCTTGTACGAGAAAGTTATGCAGGTCTGGTAATGTCCACCTGAAACCTCACCATGTGCTCATTCGTTGATGCCCAACTTTCATGACCAGGGACACATCTCCTCAAGGTATTGTTCGCTCCCAATTGTACAAGTTTCCATGAGTCAATGTGTAGCAAACAACATTCAAAACGACACACATGTCGTATGTTATTGCATGTCTAAGTTTACTTGGCTATCGTGAAAGAATGAAATCTACACTAGATCCTCTACGAAATATTTGACTTCGACTACATGTGCACATGGAATTCCATCATCTATATCGTTGGTTCTTCTCTCGAGTTCATTCTTAGCAAGTGGTCTAGGTTGGGGCAAAACTTACGCGTCTTTGCGACAATTTGAAAGTTGAATTCTTGGAAGAGCAAGAGCCACATGCAAAGGTGGTCATGATGCACTCACTTGCTCACAAGGTAAATCGGTGTAACTTGATACGCACGGACAATAAAAGAGTGCCACGAGATGTAATGTTAACACTCATGCAGAGAGAGTGATGTTCCAAGGCCACCTCTCTGTATCATCAAATAGTTCCTTTCTGCCTTATTCATTATTTTTATGGACATAATGATGTGGATGCCAATATTTCCCTCCTCAGTTTGAGGTAGGATGGCACAAACAACACTATTTGTGGCATCAGCTTGCGCACTAAACGACTTGTTTCAATCATGAATTCTTAGAGTAAGAGCCTCGAATAATTTTTTCTTCAACAAAGCAAGGGATTCCTGGGAATCGTTTGTGAATGAAAGTTCAACATTTTGTTGGGGAAGTTCATCCATAAATAAAGTGACGTCATAATAACACCTTATGAACTTCCTATAGTGTGTTTTGTTCTCAACGATATTCGAATTTGCTTCTGGTTTGTTGGCGTGATCTTTATGTTAGCCATGTCATATTCTAAACCATCATTGCACCTGGCACGACCAATTAGGATGCCTTTGTATACTTTTTTATTCAGCAAAGAAGAAACTAACAACTTTATATTAAGACGAGGTTGTTTACATGTAGCATGTGTCAAAAGTCCACCATTTCCAGCACACATCCTAATCCGCAAAAATATATCCCAGTCACAGATCTAAACTAGCTATGTTTAAACAAACACATCTGCTCAAATTTTGTCACTCGTACAACATAACAATAGAAAGCCGAGTATAAGATCTCCTCGGGCAATTGGGGATGTCCCTCCTTAAATTTTGCCTCCAAAATTCTATTTTGCTCCCTGTGTATATGAGAGAAGTTCACCCCCCTTAAAAAAGTACCTCCGAATTCTTTGTAACCAGCTTGTCATTAATGGAGGTTTGAAAGAAGATTTCTTTGCTACCCACTAAATAATCACCTTAGAATCTCCAAATACCTCGAAAGTCTCTTTAGATAGCCACTTAGCATAGTATAACAATCCCCATAATGCAATAATCTACGCATGAGTGTTGGAAACTTCTCCCCCATGCCAACAAAAATGACAATGTATACGAGGACTAATAATGATGGGTGTGCCACAACCACATTTGTTATTCTTGGCAGCTCCACCAAAAAACCCGCCCAGGCAACAACCACCGATATTCCTGAGTTATATATGTCTCTAAGAGGCCTTGTCAAGAACAGGCCCAAATTCTCTGAAATAAGCAAAAAAAAAAAATAACACATACTATTGATATTCTGAACGCGCACTTAAAAAACTCATGAATTTCGGCATGTCCAAATACCCAAGATGATAAATAGAGGCAATGAACGATATTCTTTACATTCGGACATCCATTCCTACAAGCATAATTCCAACGTAGATGAGTTCAAATCAGCGAAAATGCTTAACGATGTGTCACATCAAACCAGATAGGCACCACGAACAGACGTTTAAAGAAAATGTGCCACATCTTCGAGGTCCAATTTGCGCAAGGTACATCTGACAGGACCACAGAATCCCCCCCGACAAAGATTGTCCCAAGTGAATATCTTGTTATGCCAAGCTAACCAGCCAAATCATCTGAGCTTTAATGGAATGTTCCAACTTCCTACCTTTTTGAACCATCTTTTAGACATAGGAACAAGAGAAGTCGATGTGATGTGCAAATATGCTTCCTCGACTGATACTTGTCCCGGTAATGTATTTCCATCCCACGAATAAATATCCTCACGATCACTTAAAAATATCTCATTCGTATTAAGATTGTACACATATATGTCCCAAGCCATAGCCAGTGTACCAAATAAGCCAAGGTCCCACAAACCAGGCCATATAGGATGCAATATAAAAGGGTTGGTTGGGACCTGCAATTGGTTAATGTAATAAATATCGAGATTGTGAAGATGTTGAATGAGTGGGAAAGGTAATGTATGCTCACCGACAAAACCATAGATGCTATCTAGACCGGTATCCACCCTGAAAATAGACCCAATATGCCATTTTAAGTTCCCCAAGAGCCATTGTTTAATTTTCATCCTCCGCCGCCAAATATATGAGATAGCACCTGGGACACCGGCCCCATCCTTAATCCAAGTTACCAAAGACTGGTTTTTCAGATACTTATCCTTAATGATTCGTTTCCAAATACCAACACGATTTAAAGAACACCACAAACTCTTCATTGATAAAACCCAACTGGATTTTCCAATATCCATGATTCCCTAACCCCCATCCTCCTTACTTGAGGTGATATCCTCCAGTCAAACAAGTTGAATTTTGTAACCATCTTTAGTACAAGCCCAAATGAACTTAGACATAATGGATTTAATCCTCTCGATGATGTATTTGGGCATCAAATATAGATGCAACTAGTATACTGCAATATTCTGCAAAACTGCCTACACCATAATCAACCTTCCACCAATTGTAAGCCACTCGTGTGACCATGATAACAACCCATGCTCAAATTTTCTGGTTTGCCAAACCCAATCTTTAATGCCATAATTATTAGGTGTAAGGGAGAAACTAACATACTTAAACCCTTCGCACAATGAAACCTTCTGAGCGTCAAATAATCTCGTTGTCTCCAAAACATTGGCCTCTGCCTGAGATGAAGAAATCAACTGAGATTTAGCTTCTGTCATGTATAGACCCGTGGCATCACCAAAAGTGAATATAATCTTTTGCAATACATGTCATTCCATAATAGAAATATTCTCAAATATGAGGACATCATCCACAAAAATGAGATGGGTAATAAAAATGTTCGTAGTAATCCCCATACCCGAGAATGAACCACGGGAGTGTGCTGCCGAAACCATTCTGCCCATGCCTTCAATGATAAGTAAAAACAATTGTGGAGAGAGCGAGCCCTGAGATGCCTTCAAAAAGCATGAAGGTACCCATTGGTTAAGACACCAAAATTTACAGTAGTTATACAAGCCATCATCCACTCAATCACCAATCTAGAGAGGCCAATCTTATGAAGCACCAAACGCAGAAACTCCCGATCAACACAATCATATGCCTTGTGAAGGTCCAGTTTCAATAATAAAGCATCATTTTTCTTCATTTTGATAGAATGTAAACATTCCTAGGCAATGGCCATGGCATCCTAGATTTGATGATTTTTAAGAAACCTGAATTGTTTCGACGCAACATGTTTCTATAGGGTAACTTTCAACTGGTTAGCAATGATCTTAGAGATCATTTTGTACACAATGTTGCAAAAGGCTATGGGTCGAGATTCCTTGAAATAAATCGAGCCTGAGACCTTTGCAATCAACATGATGAATGTAGAGTTTAACTCACAAGATATGACGCAAGTTGTTCTCAAATCCTCGGCTAAAAGAAGTAATTCCGGCCCCATAATATATTCAATATATGAAACCGGAGCTTAGCATCCCTGGAAAACCCGGATAGTAAAATACCTGCAAAATATCTATAGGCCAAGAAGTTAACAACCCAAGGATCCCATAACACATCCAAACCCCCCGATTGTCCCGGAGCATCTGTAGCATGAACCCTCCACCCGTGACAATTTTTTAAGAGTAAAGGCCAGGCATCATGGTCTCCTGCAAAATAATGATAAAAGGATGATGGAATTTAATAAAATATTCCAGGCATTGTCGTTTAACAGAGCTTCCTAGACCCCGAATATTCAGTGACAATATTTTTCATATCGAAAGTTTATTGACGAGTATGAGATCTCTAAGACCCTGAGTGGGTGAATTCACACGAGAGGATGGGAAGGTAGGATCTGACCCCTCCAAAAATTTAAAGAGACACCTACAGGAGCAACCCCCAAATACCATCTACTTTATGCTTCACCCGTCTCTTCTTTATAATAGTAAAATTTAGTCGAGAGTGGGGGCTCACAGTGACCCCATCTGATGGCGACACTCTCAAGTGGATGGCAAGAGGCTCCAAATCAAGTGCCTGGTTTAATTTCAAAAGTTCGATATCACGCCCCATCGAATTAGTAGGCGGCTGATGTCCACTAATGGAACCAAATTGAAGCATCAAAGTGGGTGGATACGCTGAAGGAGAGCAATACCCTTCCTGGATATAAGTGTCGTCGACCCCCAAAATGACCAGCGAAATCCCTATCAGCATGACTAGCACCCAATGAGGGGAAGGTGGAGAAAATAGAAGATACTCTGGAATTATCGACACAGATCACAGGAATAATACAATATGTAGAATGGATATCATTCATCACCACAAAGTTGAGGGTAGATAAAAGGATGGCTTTGGATATTTGCCAATATACACTTTTTGTTTTTCAATGACAAACATAAGCTCGATATTTGGGTTGCATTGCCTTGAACAAATTCAAGCGACCAATTTATTAAACTATCGATGCAAACAAATTACAAAATTCCCCAATTTTTTGAATCTAAAACCAAATGGTCTTTGGAATTACTTCCAGTTATATTTCAATGTTTTCTTTGTTGTATTTTAGTTGACTGGGATACTCATCTCTCATCTGAGAGACACGGGTTAAACTCCAACCAAGATAATTTATTTTGCAAATGTTTTCACAATAATAAAAAGAGATGTTCCTTTTAAAGGCTCTTACAGCAAGGCAAACACTTAATCCAACACTTATGCAGTGATCGATAACTCTTCTTTATTAAATTCTTCGGGGAAATGGGAGCATTTATTTCCTCTGTCTTCTTCACGTATTCTTGTAGCAAAGAGTTGGATGGTGATGATGTTCATGTGCGATTACGGAGATGTTTATTGATTGTGTTCGATACAAATCCTGCTAGGAGGAACTTTGAATGGCCATGTTCATTGTTTACTTCATCGTTTTTTGTTGTCAATGTGTTGTATCCTTCAAAATGCGATGTTTTTTTGAAGGTTAATCTGATCTTTTCCGTGTCACTGAGTGTGCACTTACATTTCACCCCTATAAGAATATTGTCAGAATCTTAGTCTCGAGCTTGAACATTGTTCTTTGAGAGTTCCATGTGAGTGATAAAGATTGAAGGGGTCTTTTACCTCTCATAGTCCACCGATTTTATCTGCCCCTTTGGCGCGTTTTCCTTGATTCCACGGGGATTTGGATGCGCCAAGTCGTTTGGAGATGGATTCCTTTTTGTCACGGCCCCACGCTGTGATGCCTTATGATCACTGTGGGCGACGTGCGCCACCGGTGATATTTTGTCGCAGTTGTACAACTACTCTAACCATGACTGCACCTAACTTCTCATTCACTTCAACAATTAGCCAATTTTTCATTCAAGTGTTATTATATTCAATTATTTCGTTCAATAATTATACAATTATGTGATACTATAACTTCAGTACAAGCAGCGGAATAACACTCATTAACAGTCTGTGATATCGTGAAGAACAATATGAACACAAGTATTTCCGACAGGAGGGGCAACTCCCAAAACACTTCTCCCCTTTACTCTTAAACTTGAAATACTATTTATAGTGGAGATAGAAAGGGGCCAGCCGTGTCCAGACTCATGCGCTGCCCAAGTACAAAGAGTGGCAATGGTTGGCCCAACCCAACTCACTGGTGAAAAGTGCCAACTTTCGCAACCAGGGTGTGCCCTACCTTGAAGCAAGTAGCGAGGAAGAATGAAGTAAGTGGGAGATCAATCTCACGAACCCTGAAGCACTTGACAAAGACATCTTCTGCTAATGATCTTCACAATGGAGTTGCGAAACAAGGGAGTCCGAGTACTACTTCAGAGGCCCCAAAACAGTCCAGAAAACCGACCCTCGGCCCTGTCCAGAAACCAGCTCGCAGGGGCGAGCTCTCCTCCTTTTGCGACGTGCCTTAGCTACGTTTTCAAATTCTGCGATGTAAGCCCCGCGGTTCTACGATATCAGACCCCTTACATTTCTGTGATATCGCAGACTTTGTCCTTTCTGCGATTAGCTTTTGTGATATTACTTATCTTGTGCGAACTTGCTCGCTGCCTCCCCCAATTGTCGAGCTCCTTGTCTTATAGACGCTCTAGTCGTTTGACTTTACGTGGGCCGACGCCCCTTCTCTTCTTGAGTCGACCCTTCATCTTGTGCGGGCGTGGGCGCGCCCCTGGGCCGACCTGCTTGTGGGTGTGCTGACGCACCCCACCCTAGGAGCTTCGCCTACCGTGCTGCCCACGCTACCACCTCTGGTCACTTCTGTGTCGCACAATCCACATTGCGCTGCCTGCTTGCTCGCCCGTCACGCACCTAGTCGCTACGTCTCGGTCGCACTTCCGCTGCGCCTTGCACCGTCGCGAAGCCTGGGCGCCACACCTTGTGTGGTGGCGCGCTCGTGGGTACAGGTCCATCGAGTTAGGTTGTCGCTATGTTGTGTTGTGCGCGTTCTCCCTTACACGCTCTTCGCTGTGGGCGGGCACTCTTCTTCATGTGCCCTTCGATATACCACGTTGTGTGGGCTGGCATGCCCTCGTGTCGTGCTCGCTACATCTCTCTCGGTGCCCCGCCTTCGTGTGTGCGTGCCTAGGGCGTGCGCCCCTCAACTCGTGCACGCTGCCCCTTGTGTCGACCTGGGCGCCTCTCCTCCATGTGGGCGTGCTCGTCGCACTTGGGCACTCTCGTCGTACCTCCAAGTCGATTTTCGCCATCAAGTGAGCACAACCCATCAGGGGCGCCCGTTGGCCTTGGTGCCAGCTCGAGGGTCCTAACGCTTTGCCATATGCGAAAGGAATATGAGCGGTCAAGTTGTTGATTACAGGTGGTAGGTGGTTGTGATTTGTTTTAGGGCCAAACTCTATTTTACCCGATGCCAGAACTTCTCGCTAATTCAAGATATTAACATGAATGGAATAGAACGTCGATAGTGGAGGGAGATATAGACCGAATCCTCCTCGAGCTCACCTCTCGGTCAACCCTCCTCTGGTCGCAGCCAAGGCGCGACTAAGTTTGATAGGCCAGACGCCATTCTTGAAGGAAATCCAGCCACAGGACGATGCGACGGTGGAGGTTGATGCGCAGACATTGGCCCTCATCATCAATGGAGAGCAGGAGTGTAAGGACCTGCAGTCCTTGAACGCGCTCCCGGCTTGAAGTGCGATGACAAGAGAAGAAGTATGAGCTCGACTTAGCGTGCGAAGGTGTTATGGTATAATACAAGTGCGTAGGAGGCGAGCGAGGAGTTATATATATGCGTGGGAGTGTGGAGGAGCACCCACGGGCCGACCAACAAACGAAGCAAGGCCGACTTGACTTGGGAGCGTTTGGATGAGGGTCGACATGAAGTTTAGGAGTGTTTGCGATGGAGATGAGGGTGTGGGCAGGTCGACTGGGCAACCACGACCTTGCCTTGCGACTCGTATAAACAAGTGTGCGTTGGAGCTCATTTGACACGATCGCTCAAGCATCGAACTCGCTCATGAAGAAAGCGCAGATCTAGTGCGTGGACGCAGCAAGAAGGAAGGCGCAGAACTTGGGTGATGCGCCCGCTCTTGGGCAAGGCCGCACAGAGGTAGCATGTATCTTGGTGTTGGGTGAGGGCATGGGTAGAGGTCACCCGCCGGTTGGAGAAGGGCATGCACGGGGGTGGCGCCCAGTTGTGCGAAGGAGCTCCCGACGGTTGAATGAAGGTGTGGGCGCCCGGTTTGTTCGACGACTTGGCACATGGTCTTGGGTAGCTCGAGTGAGCGCCCGCCCATCGTGCAAGTGTGTGCACGGTGAAACGTTGGTGAAGCCGGTTGTGCGAAGGGGGTGTCTTGGTGACTTGTTGGAGTCACCCGCCCGTCGTGCACGAAGACAAGGTTCGGTTGTGAAGTGCGGAAGGCAACTCGTGTGAGGGCACGCCCGCCAGCCTTAGGCAAGGAAATCTTGGTTGTGGCATGGAGGTGTGCCAAGATTGTAAATTCGGCTAAGTATGAAACTTGGGGTTTCCAAGTACACTTGTAAAGCTTTGTAACTGTTGTAAAAGACTGTATAATACATTATTCGGGCAGACTCATTGTTCAGGGAGTTGCCCCTCCCTTTATACTATGCAATTGTGTTCTTCATGTATAATTGCTGATGATAATGAATGTGTATGGGTGTTCATTGGTATAAAGGAACATCAATAATTACTTGGTTGAGAAACAAAAACTAAGTAGGATAAGTGGTTAGGCGTAGTCCACGAACATAAGTATTGGTGAAAAGAAAGTGTTCGGCGGTGCCGCACCTCGCTTAGCACGGTTGGAAGACTACCGTAGGCCTGGGGTCGTGACAAGGAGGGTCCTATTGGGGGACAAAGATCTACATCGCATTCTTGGTGTTCTCGCAAGGGAGCGTCACAGTCTCCGACTTATCGAGATCCACAATGGAGATGTGGTTGCCCATGGGCGTCAGACGCTATTTCACAGGATCGAATTTCCCCCGTGTATGGGGCACCGAGCAGCTTCTTAACTTGCATCTCATGCCTCTCTCTCTCTCTCTCAGGTAAACCAATCACAATGGGATTTTGTAGGGCTCTCTGAACTGAAAGTTTGCTTCATTAGGGTTTTGTAAAAATGGTTAGCAACACATTTTTGAAACAACGCAGATGTGAAAATTACTCACGAGCAGAGTTTTGAAAGTGTTGTACATTACACACGAACTTAAACTTTGACTAGGCTTCTATGCAAGAGAGCTTAAACTTTGACGAGTTTTTTGTGCGAGTGAAGCACCGAATAGATTAAGTGTTATAACCCAAGAACCGACTTAATAAGTGTATAGCTTTAATTCTTATGCTAAAATAGTTTATGTGAGTATTAGTTTAGTTTGTAACGGTGAATTATATATATATATATATAGATATATTCATCGCAACAAAATTAGACCGTGATATACCTTTCGTGAATACCAAAAATCAAATCATGATATACTCTCCACAAGTAGTTAATATAAATGTCACATTGGATTAATCTTTCAAAACCATTAATAAATTTGTTTTATGTTAACTTGGTAGTAAACTCATTATGCTTTCTCAAAGACAACTAAACACACTATATTGTATCATAATCAACAATTACAACATGATCAATACGTTAACGCGGTGGGTGATTAAATATGCAAAGGCCAACATAACAATAGGTTGTTGATTAAATTTGACTAAGTTAAGACACACCGTGGTGAAAAGAGATTTGATCCCTCAAATCGAAAAGTAATATAGATCTAAGGAGGTGAAAATGGTGAAAATATAAGTTTGATATTAAAGAGCATGTCTATTTAAATTGTAAGAAATAGAAATGTGTTATCTCACATGCATGGATGAGTGGGATAGAGGAGAGGGGGAGTAATAGAAAAATAAGCGAAAGAGAAGAGAAAAAGCATACCTTTCTCGGCCTTTTGGCTAAGATCAAGTGTAGTATCTGTTCTTATCAGTTTAATATCTAATACGTGGTTCATAAAACCACATGATATTAAATGTATTTTTCTAGGGGGAGGGCCCACTTACAATAGCTTGCTATTGGGGCTCTCGGGCGTCGCTTGTGCGTTGCACTACAGCACCAGCCTGGCGCACCCCACCAAGACAAAGACCAAACAAATAGATATGGTTTGTTAGGATTGAACACGTCATGATGCAGGGATGGATGGATGTGCATGTGAAAGGAATTTGAGAAATGCAGGGATGGATGGATGGATGGATGTGCATGTCAAAGGAATTTTGTTGTACACGCTAGTGGTTTTCCGATCTGAATTTGATATATATGTATGCATATGCATATCAACAGCGATTTCAACTATGGCTTGCCTACTTTGCAAAAGGCGTGCAGGAAGAAGTGATGTCGTGTATATTCCAATGTCACTAACAACATGAGCAGCAGGGTGGGAAACGTTGAAAATTTAATTTTGAAATGTGGCAATGTGGGTGAGTACGTTTCTAGAGAGGTCAGGGATTTTTTTTTTTTTTTTCATTGTCAGTGAGATGATGTTGCGAAGAGGGCAGAAAAGTCAATGAGATGATATTGTGACTAGGGCAGAATAGGGATTGATTTCTTAGGGAGAGTGCAGGGTGCGTGCTGAAATTATATATATATAATATATAATATATAATATATATATAATATATATATAATATAACACACACACAGGATTGCTGAACTCATTTTGGGCAAAAGAATGTGAAGTTCACTTTGATTGGTAAAGATTTAGATGCTCTGTGTTGTGACTCTATTTGGTGCAGCAAGGGTGATTGGACACAGACCGCCCCTGCCTACAGAGCATCACGCACAGTTCAGTTCAGTTCACTGGGAAGTTGGTGTTGGATTTACTTTGTGGTTTTCCTAATTTCTTTAAACCCTAACCAAGATCTACTCCTTTGTAAGAAATTGAAAATAAAGCACAGCGGAACTTACTTTCCATCTTCTAAAGCTATCGGTCTTGACTTGAGTTGTTGGCTCTTGAATCCTTCCAAGAGCTTGCAATCCTTTTCTCTGGCTATCCTTAATAGAGTATCAAGTCTTCAATGGAGCAGACTATTTTGTGAGATGATTGCAAGCCTTTGAGACTCAACCCTTTTATAGCAGTCCCAATCCTAGGGCAGCCGAAATTTGGCTGTCAATTGACAGCTAAATTTCAGCCCCAATCCTAGGGCAGCCGAAATTTGGCTGTCAATTGACAGCTAAATTTGAGCTGTCCAGATTTCTTGACAGCGAAATTTCGGCTGTCAAGAAATTTATTACTGCTATTATTTCAATCAATTATAATCGGTCCATTAACAATTATAATTGATTAACATTATTCTATATGTATTTGTATCGAAATCCTTATTTAAATACGTTTAATGCCATAACTTAATTAATCACATTATTTGGCATATTTAGTCATTACATAAACGTAATCTTGCTGACAGTATTTGATATCATAATCATAATGCACACATGTCCAACCTAATTATTGTGTAATTAGACGTCTCTAAATCCAACAATCTCCCACATGGACAAGTGCAACCTTTGATTATATATCCTTAACTTTATTGCATGCAACTTTTCTGTCTTTACTTATCGTATTTCTTAAACAATTCCGTCCATCAATTATGCTAACAAAGGACTTAAGCGGCATTTGTCACATTTATTCGCAACTAAACTGACATAAATCACGCTACCAACATAACTGAATGACATGAATCTGATTTGGACATATAGTTTAGAAATTACACGCAAGTGTGATTAGACGTGCCTATTTCTAATTGAGTCACCTTTACTTTACTGTATGAGGCCAAAAATTTAAACTTTAAAGAAAGAAATAATGAAACTGAAACTGAATGCAACTTGTATATATCATAAAAAAATGTTTACAATTGCATTACATAGAACATCAAAAACAAAACTTAAAACATATTCAGACTCCCACATTTTCTAATCATCCTAAACAGATATTACACCCATACAAGCAACATGTTGGTGAAACTTCTTGGGTGGTAATCCTTTAGTAAGAGGATCCACAATCATGTAGTCTGTACCTATGTGTTTTATATATAATTCATTATTCTGCACTCTCTCTTTTACAACCAAAAACTTAATGTCAATGTACTTTGACTTTGACGAACTTCGGTTGTTAGTTGCGTATAACACTGCTGAATTGTTGTCACATAATAATTTGAGTGGTTTCTGAATAGAATCCACAATTTTCAGACTTGTGACGAAGTTCTTCAGCCATACGCCATGATCAGATGCTTCAAAGCATGCAACAAATTCAGCTGCCATAGTGGAGGAAGCTACCAATGACTGTTTAGCGCTCTTCCATGACACAGCACCACCTGCCATCATAAAGATGTATCCTGATGTTGACTTCATGCTGTCGACACATCCTGCAAAATCAGAATCGGTATATCCAATGACCTCGAGTTGTTCCGATCTCCAATACGTGAGCATATAGTCCCTTGTTCTCTTTAGGTATCTCAACACTCACTTCGCTGCCTTCCAGTGTTCCATACCTGGGTTACTCAAATATCTCCCTAGCATTCTGGTAATGAACGCAATATCCGGACGCGTGCATACTTGTGCATACATGATGCTACCCACGGCTGAGGCATGGGGAATATCTTTCATGCGGTTTTTATCTAAGTCAGTTTGGGGACATTGTTTCAGACTAAACTTATCTCCTTTTGATATAGGGGTATCTCCTGGTTTGCTGTTTTGCATGCCAAATCTTGTTAGAATCTTATCGATATAGTTCCTTTGGGATAACCTCAGAATACCTTGAGATCTATCTCTAAGTATTTCAATCCCTAGAACAAATGATGCATCACCAAGATCTTTCATTTCAAAGTTATTAAATAAAAAATTCTTAGTTTGATGCAACATATCCTTATCGTTAC
>APFE031652512.1:29473-51086 GCA_000404065.3 Pinus taeda
ATAAATGTGTAAAGTGTAAAAGTTTTTGCAAAACACCTATCAAGAAATTAAGGAATTACAAGAATTGCACAACTGGGTTATTGATCTTCACAATCAAATTGATTTGAAGGATAAATTGATTGCATCACTTGAATTATTCAGAATGAGAAACAAATTGAGAATGTGGTTGATGGAACATGTGCAACAAATGACCTCATACAAAAGATTGATGCAATTTTTGGCGCAAGCGATCTCATACAAAAAGTTATTGCAACTTACGAAATAGATGATCTAATGATGATGATGATAAACATCCATTTAGGCCGATATGATCTATCATAACTTAAAAAGGTAAGAAATTATTTGCAATTCTTTAACATTTTATTTCTATGCTCGAAAAACATTGACAAATGTGTTTCAATATCACCATAGTTTTATTAACTTAAAAGGTCAAAATATTTTGAAATTAGATTGAATGTGAGTATAAGATGGAAAATCTAAGAGAGAGTTATTTCCATATTCGACCCTCTTAGTGTTGCAAATGTGACAAACTCTTTCATCCCACGATGTTTTGGGAATTGACTAACACCCAATTTCACTATGAAGCTCATGAGAATTCGTTATTATTTTAGCAATGCTCATTTTCTTCTTTAGATTAGTCAAGACAGAGAAATATGTTTTTATTTTCGAGATTGGGGTCGATAACCTAAATGGTTGATGTTACTTGTGATACAAATGACCTGATACTTTATAAACATGCAACACAAGGTATTATTATTAATGATTTCCTAACTACTCGCGTGATAGAATCATATAGTAAAGATGAGTCACAAGTAAAAGCACAACATGATAACGTTAGTCGTAAATGTGAATTCTAAGTTATTAAAGGAACATTTTTTTGAAGAACATAAAAAATGACGGGTGGGAATTTCCACATACTTCTCACCTTGCAGTGGACAAGGGGAAATTTAAAATATTAATGATGATAGTCATGCTTCAAGTTTCGAAGTCTTATAATCAAAATTCAATCGGCATTTGAGAATTTTTATCACAATTATCGGTCTCCTCAAATCAACTTCATCTCAATCTCATCAAATCAACATATTTGGAAAAATCAAGCATGGAATTTAGAATCATTTGATTGCTCCTCAACTATTCATTGAGATGTTGTTTGACACTTAATTGTGTCTAAATTCAGAGAGAACTCCAATGTTCCTATTTATTCATTCATAACAAAATGGTTATCCTATTTGTTCACCAATTATCAGGGGAATGTTTAAACATGGAAGCTCTCCATTTCCAAAAATTCTACACCTTTCAAATTTAATTTATGATGGATCATTAAACATACAAATTGACATTTTTCAGGTGTGTATCGTCAATGCTTATTTTAGTAGTTTAATATTGAATATAGAGATCTTACTAGTTTATGTTCTAGTTCACGTCCCCTTATTCGTATAACTATTTAGAGTTGTGATTGAAGGGGGCATTGTTAGACTATGAGTCCTTGAATAATCATAAATTTTGACACAAAATTCTTATGTTGTCAAACTTATATACTAATGAGTTGTTATTATTATCAACTGATGAATTGTTAGTGAGATATATATCTAGAAATAGTCAGATACATGTACTATAAATTGACATCATGAGACGAATGCAAATATTTAGAATTGATTAAGGTCTTTTATGAAAAGTTTTATTGTGTCTTTAATTGTGTTCTATCTCTTATCATATACAAGATATATTCCAAGAGTAATGCAACCAACATTTAATTTATTTTAGTTATTCCTTATTCTTTTTTGTCAAATATGTACATTATGTTACATTACATGATAAGATTTCCCTCGTATTAGGTTGTAGACTTCCTCTCATTGCCATCTAAGTGAATACAAATTGATTAATTTCTCATATATTTGTATTATCTAATTTACATAATTGGGAAGTGAAAGAGGAAAAGAAAGGAAGATGATGCATTGTGATTGTCGAGCTTCCTTGTGTGCAATGTGCCATGTTGTTTATTCATGTTATTTCTTCTACACTGTGTTGGGAAGGAGTGTTTTCAATAAGGGAGCATGTGCCAAGGTAGTGAAATGGTGTATCAATGTGATTGAACTTGTTGAATATGCAAATGAACCATAACGTTATAATTTCATGATTAAAATATTGTTATGTTTGCAACACATTAATAATTTTCCACTTTGATTCATGTCAAATTTATCTGTTGCAACATAATTTTTAGATTGATGATTACTTATGATTCTACCCCTCTAATAGATGACCAATTTTTTTTTTGCTATACTTGCAAAAAAATCAATGTGAATTCTTGTTATCATGACTCCTAATATGTCTATGTGTACTTATGACATCAAGCTTCCTTTCTTAGGAGTTATTAATCCTTGATAACTATTTTTTCAATTAGATAAAAATCACTTAAATCTACTTTAATATGTTGTGCATTTATCACCATGATGATTATTCATTTATCTTCAAGTAATATTTGTTGACATTGGATGCATATCCACGTAGGTTCAACATCCAACTTGAAATGCGTTCTCCATAATATACTTGATGTTGAAGTAAGGGTTATATATGAACATATTTATATTTTTGTCCTTCTCATTAACGAATTCTATGAAAAGGTAAGCTCAGAATCTCTCTCAAATCTGAAATATGTGATCTATGCATTATTGATCATGGATGGCCCTATCCTTCTATTGGTTTTTGCGTAAAACATCTAGAACTTTATCATGAATGTTTTAGATTGGATAAACCTCATGGCTTGCATACACGTAATGGAATCCTTCATTATCATTTCCTTAAGGAAAATATCTCAATTGTAAAATGGATAATTTGATTAAAAAATGGGTGGTAGGCATATACCTATGTGTTATATGGGATTTATGACAGCAAACAGAAATATCTCCCCTAGGTCTAGCGGCTAACCTAAAACAACATAATGACAAAGGACCCAATGTTTTCCTTAAACTAAGTAGATGAGGAATGAAACCTACTTGGAATCTATTGTATGTTTCGCTCTTTCTTTGGCTTGAATGCTCCAATCCTAGCTCCAACTACCAAAACTAAAACCTACACAACTAAACAACATAAGCCAAGAAACTACGAGATCTATGTAGCGACATCTATCTACTTAATTCAGCAGATCAACATGGTATTGAAATAAATGAAATAATGACATCACATATAGGAAAAAAAAGAACCCTTTGTATTGATATAAATGGAGTGAGTTACAACCATAAATAGGTGTTGATTTTGTAGAAGAGCTCCTCCAAGTTGTTGACTTGTCCTTCTGTTGTCACAAAGTGCACCTCCAATAAACCTAAATGGATAAAAGGATAACTCTCATAAAAAAAACATAAGGGTAGACTCACTCTCCAAAAGCTAACCCCTTGCATATGAAATGTTGTAAATATATAGAGGAGCGAGGTAAGTTGGGAGTTCTTATCCTTTTAATAATCTTGGGATTGAAATCCACTCTTATTGGGAGGATGAGATCTAAGGATGAGGGATGGAAACTCCAAGGTAGGATAGGAAAGGATTCAAAAGTTTTATCTGAGGTAAATAGTCACAACAAGTCCTGGAAGCTTCTGGAAATGGAGGCTTCGAAATTCTCTCTCTTTTTCCCAGATTTCTAGAACCAACGCAGGTGCAAAGGGGGGGAACCTATAGGTGATCAATGTAGGCCACAATGGGGCAACCCATAGGTGAAATATGAGGATATAGTTCTAACCTTTCTGAATTGGAATAAGAAGGTCATTTTCATTATAGTCAAACCATTGTAAAAAAATCAGTTTGAAGTACGCTCCTGATAGTACTCAACACCCTAAGTGTTATGAACAAACAAGCATAACACAAGATCAAGCAAGCATAACATAAGAGAAAGTGAGTGTGATAGAGAAGAAACAAGTAGACGCAAGTGTGACAAGTGAAAAATTAATAAATGTGTAAAGTATAAAAGTTTTTGCAAAACACCTATCAAGAAATTAAGGAATTACAAGAATTGCACAACTGGGTTATTGATCTTCACAATCAAATTGATTTGAAGGATAAATTGATTGCATCACGTGAATTATTCAGAATGAGAAACAAATTGAGAATGTGGTTGATGGAACATGTGCAACAAATGACCTCATACAAAAGATTGATGTAATTTTTGGCGCAAGCGATATCATACAAAAAGTTATTGCAACTTACAAAATAGATGATCTAATGATGATGATGATAAACATCCATTTAGGCCGATATGATCTATCATAACTTAAAAAGGTAAGAAATTATTTGCAATTCTTTAACATATTATTTCTATGCTCGAAAAACATTGACAAATGTGTTTCAATATCACCATAGTTTTATTAACTTAAAAGGTCAAAATATTTTGAAATTAGATTGAATGTGAGTATAAGATGGAAAATCTAAGAGAGAGTTATTTCCATATTTGACCCTCTTAGTGTTGCAAATGTGACAAACTCTTTCATCCCACGGTGTTTTGGGAATTGACTAACACCCAATTTCACTACGAAGCTCATGAGAATTCGTTATTATTTTAGCAATGCTCATTTTCTTCTTTAGATTAGTCAAGAGAGAGAAATTTATTTTATTTTATTTTATTTTTTTATTTTTTTTATTTTTTTTGAGAGAGAGAGAGAGATTGGGGTCGATAACCTAAATGGTTGATGTTACTTGTGATACAAATGACCTGATACTTTATAAACATGCAACACAAGGTACTATTATTGATGATTTCCTAACTACTCGCGTGATAGAATCATATAGTAAAGATGAGTCACAAGTAAAAGCACAACATGATAGCATTAGTCGTAAATGTGAATTCTAAGTTATTAAAGGAACAATTTTTTGAAGGACATAAAAAATGACGGGTGGGAATTTCCACATACTTCTCACCTTGCAGTGGACAAGGGGAAATTTCAAATATTAATAATGATAGTCATGCTTCAAGTTTCAAAGTCTTATGAATCAAAATTCAATCGGCATTTGAGAATTTTTATCACAAACTTCATATCAATCTCATCAAATCAACATATTTGGAAAAATCAAGCATGGAATTTAGAATCATTTGCTTTCTCCTCAACTATTCATTGAGATGTTGTTTGACACCTAATTGTGTCTAAATTCAGAGAGAACTCCGATGTTCCTATTTATTCATTCATAACAAAATGGTTATCCTATTTGTTCACCAATTATCAGGGGAATGTTTAAACATGGAAGCTCTCCATTTCCAAAAATTCTACACCTCTCAAATTTAATTTATGATGCATCATTAAACATCCATATTGACATTTTTCAGGTGTGTATCATCAATGCTTATTTTAGTAGTTTAATATTGGATATAGAGATCTTACTAGTTTATGCTCTAGTTCACGTCCCCTTATTCGTATAACTATTTAGAGTTGTGATTGAAGGGGGCATTGTTAGACTATGAGTCCTTGAATAATCATAAATTTTGACACAAAATTATTATGTTGTCAAACTTATATACTAATGAGTTGTTATTATTATCAACTGATGAATTGTTAGTGAGATATATATCTAGAAATAGTCAAATACATCTACTATAAATTGACATCATGAGACGAATGCAAATATTTAGAATTGATTAAGGTCTTTTATGAAAAGTTTTCTTGTGTCTTTAATTGTGTTCTATCTCTTATCATATACAAGATATCTTCCAAGAGTAATGCAACCAATGTTTAATTTATTTTAGTTATTCCTTATTCTTTTTTGTCAAATATGTACATTATGTTACAATACATGATAATATTTCCCTCATATTAGGTTGTAGACTTCCTCTCATTTCCATCTAAGTGAATACAAATTGATTAATTTCTCATATATTTGTATTATCTAATTTACATAATTGGGAAGTGAAAGAGGAAAAGAAAGGAAGATGATGCATTGTGATTGTCGAGCTTCCTTGTGTGCAATGTGCCATGTTGTTTATTCATGTTATTTCTTCTACACTGTGTTGGGAAGGAGTGTTTTCAATAAGGGAGCATGTGCCAAGGTAGTGAAATGGTGTATCAATGTGATTGAACTTGTTGAATATGCAAACGAACCATAACGTTATAATTTCATGATTAAAATATTGTTATGTTTGCAACACATCAATAATTTTCCACTTTGATTCATGTCAAAGTTATCTATTGCAACATAATTTTTAGATTGATGATTACTTATGATTCTACCCCTCTAATAGATGACGAATTTTTTTTTTTCTATACTTGCAAAAATATCAATGTGAATTTTTGTTATCATGACTCCTAATATGTCTATGTGTACTTATGACATCAAGCTTCCTTTCGTAGGAGTTATTAATCCCTGATAACTATTTTGTCAATTAGATAAAAATCACTTAAATCTACTTTAATATGTTGTCCATTTATCACCTTGATGATTATTCATTTAGCTTAAAGTAATATTTGTTGACATTGGATGCATATCCACGTAGGTTCAACATCCAACTTGAAATGCATTCTCCATAATATACTTGATGTTGAAGTAAGGGTGATATATGAGCATATTTATATTTGTGTCCTTCTCATTAAGGAATTCTATGAAAAGGCAAGCTCAGAATCTCTCTCAAATCTGAAATATGTGATCTATGCATTATTGATCATGGATGGCCCTATGCTTCTATTGGTTTTTGCGTAAAACATCTAGAACTTTATCATGAATGTTTTAGATTGGATAAACCTCATGGCTTGCATACACGTAATGGAATCCTTCATTATCATTTCCTTAAGGAAAATGTCTCAAATGGACAATGGATAATTTGATTAAAAAATGGGTGGTAGGCATATACCTATGTGTTATATGGGATTTATGACTGCAAACAGAAATATCTCCCCTAGGTCTGGTGGCTAACCTAGAACAACATAATGACAAAGGACCCAATGTTTTCCTTAAACTAAGTAGATGAGGGATGAAACCTACTTGGAATCTATTGTATGTTTCGCTCTTTCTTTGGCTTGAATGCTCAAATCCTAGCTCCAACTACCAAAATTAAAACCTACACAACTAGACAACACAAGCCAAGAAACTACGAGATCTATGTAGCGACATCTATCTACTTCATTCAGCAGATCAGATGGTATTGAAATATATGAAATAACGACATCACATATAGGAGAAAAAAAAGAACTCTTTGTATTGATATATATGGAGTGAGTTACAACCATAAATAGGTGTTGATTTTGTAGAAGAGCTCCTCCAAGTTGTTGACTTGTCCTTTCGTTGTCACAAAGTGCACCTCCAATAACCCTAAATGGATAAAAGGAACTCTCATAAAAAAAACATAAGGGTAGACTCACTCTCCAAAAGCTAACCCCTTGCATATGAAATGTTGTAAATATATAGAGGAGTGGGGTAAGTTGGGAGTTCTTATCCTTTTACTAATCTTGGGATTGAAATCCACTCTTAATGGGAGGATGAGATCTAAGGATGAGGGATGGAAACTCCAAGGTAGGATAGGAAAGGATTCAAAAGTTTTATCTGAGGTAAATGGTTACAATAAGTACTGGAAGCTTCTGGAAATGGAGGCTTCGGGATTCTCTCTCTTTTTCCCAGATTTCTAGAACCAACGCAGGTGCAAAGGGGAGAAACCTATAGGTGATCAATGTAGGCCACAATGGAGAAACCCATAGGTGAATCTATCCATTAAGAGACCAGGGTGTGTTGGTCCTAAAAGTAGCTTAGATGATGCAATTTAGGGCAGACATTCTGGGGAATGAGAGAGTCATGCATAGGGATTTGTGCAATGATGACGTAAAGGGGGAATAGGATGTGAATGATCCAACTAGGAGGTTGATTGATTAGATGAGACAAAATAGCATATAATAGAGTGCCCCCCTAAAGTGAAAAGTTAGAGATGATGACTAGTGAATGAAGTGATTTACCTTGAGACAAGTCAGGATCAAGAACAATCGATGAGATCATATTCTGTTACAGCACATTTACATCATGACATCCTTTTGTCGAGGGATGCATACCCATACTCAACACATATGCTAACATAACATGTACAATGATCAAAAGACATGTCCACTGATGACTGATGGTGGACCCATAACTAGATGACTTTTAGTATGGTCATAGCCATCATACATAGTGATCTCTGTATAATCCTGAAAGCACATCCCGTATGGTAGAAACTAGATCTAGGGTCTTCTATGGTGTTCACATGACCAATCACTGTACGAATCTAACCATGTGAATCAATAAGCTGAAGTCAAACATGATAGACATCATTTGATTACTGGCCAAGGATGTAAGTTGTTAGCAAACACAAGAGAAACCATCCATGATGTTAATGGCTCTCAAGGTACGCAAGTACAATCTATATGGTGTGAATAAATGAGTTGATGTTGAACACCACACAAAATCTTTGGGTCAAAGGCCAATGGTGTAAATCTGTTGCTGAGAGTGAGATAACATGCCATTGATGTATGTAAGCACCAAGGTACCAAAGGGTGTTTCTAAATCAACTTCCTGGATAATGTGCTGATGTCGATAGGAAGCGACCCATCGCAGGAGGGCCTTGATGTATCCCCTATCAACGACATGAAATAGGTATGATGATTGAGACATAATGATGTTGATATGGAACTGGATCAGGAAAGAAAAACATGGGATGAAGGCTTAAGAGTATTGTAATAGATATAAGCTCAATGACTTATGTTGAACACACTGGCGACACTGAAATGGAGCAACTGGCAACATTGACCGAAAACCAAAATGGAGGTTTTGTGAAGGTATGATCAACCGAAAGAAAGAAGATCACCCAAACCAACAACCATGGAGATGAAGTGGAAGAGTTTCTGTTGGGAGTGGGATCCCCCAAGGGCAGTTTTGGGGCTAAAGGCCCATGTTTAAGTCAAGTTTTTGTAATGTTATTGTAAAGACTCCACATTTTCTGGTCGTGGAGTGCGAAGATATTGTGTCACAAAGGGTAGTCCGCTCTTAGTTTTGTAAAGTAAAGTCAGTTGTAAGAGATCTACCCATGGTCCATGGACCATGGGAGTATAAAAAGATCTAAGCTCTAAGTAATTAATAAGAGAACATGAGGAAGAGAGTCATAGCTTAGAGCAAGAAGTCTAAGTCTTGGGTTGTAGCGTAGGTAGAGGCTTTGTAGCTGAGTACAACGCGAAAGTACTTGAGCTACAGGTTGGAGCTGTGCAAAGGTCGATCGTGCACTTTCGTGAAGGTATTGAAAGTCGGAACAGAGGGTTTGTCTTACAAGCCCTAGAGAGAGATCACGTACGCGAAGGCAGGGATAGAAGAGATCAAACGACATCACAACCATCTCAAGGGTGCAGAAACATGTTTCCAGCATCCCCCCATACTACTTCGGGTGAGACTTTGGTCCGAGCTCTGCGGGCTGATGCCGAAAGGGCTAGTAGTGTAGGGATTTGTTTGGCTAATTAATGTTCAACCTGGGTCAGGCCCTCTCAAGCCAACAAATGGTTCCGTTGCTAGGATTGGAATCTGCATAAGAGATGTGTGATGTTGTATCACTGGAATCCAACTAAGGAGATTGGAGACTGGTTAGATAGGAAAGTCCACGAATTCGCAACACAGGAGAACAGAAACACGCAATTGACATAGGAACAACAGTTGGACCGGTACCTGTATACAGAGATCCACGAGATCTTTTCTGCTCTTTTCTGCTCTTTCCCTATTAAGCCATATCTCTTTCCAACTCCTTGGGGGTGTCAGTGAAATAGTATCAACACCAATTTTTTCAAATTTATCACCTGTCAACACTCGTTCTTGTGTAATAGTGTCGACAATAATTTTCTCATCGTTCGACAATGGTTCTTGTATAACAATGTCGACAATGATTTCTTCATTTTTCTCCCAAGTTAATACTGGTTCTTGTGTATCAGTGTCAAGTGTAGCTTCTTCTTCCATTAGCTCAGAGGTTGACAATTGGCTCTTGTGTTACAGTGTCAACTGTGATGCTTTCTCTTATAATTGTTCCAACAAAGTTTAATAGCAGAGGAGAGATTCTTTCTCTTACTATGTGAGTAGGAGAGCAAAATTTCCTTGCACCTTTTGGCAGGGAAGCGAGGAGAAGATAACTAGAGGTAACCTCCTCAATTTCCATTCTTCCAATGCCTTATGCCTCGGTTTATCCAATTATGTATCCATCCCCTGTATCAGCTGGTTGTTCTATCATTCCTTCCTCTGCTTCTTCTGTCGCTTGTTCCCCTAACTCGCCCAATTGTTTGGCAGTTGACGTTGGTTCTTATGTAACAATGTCGATTGTGACTCCTTCATATGTCAACAATTCTTCCTCTTCTTATTCTATCACCTATTCCCCCAATTCCCCTAATTTTCTAGCAGTTGAAGCTGGTTCTAGTCTAACAACGTCAACTATAGCTCCTTCCTCTGTCAACAGTTCCTCCTCATCCCTTACTGGAATCATAGTCGCAACCTCTTCTTCTGCTAACTCAATTAATTGTGGCCAAGTCACAAGGGTCTATGATAGGGCATGCACTAGCAGTAGTCTAACAAGGCCATGGTTTGTGAGGATTGCCAATGGTTGGCATGATCGGGGTGTAGACTGTGTCATTAACTGAATATTGTTCCAAAGAAAAAAATGGTATATCTAGAGAATGTAATTGATGAAACTGAAGAGATGCAAGAATATTAAAATGATATTTAAACATAGTGGAAAGCTGACCTTTAGAAATGATGTATCACATGACAAAGTATGCAATCTCAGCCCATGGATGTTGCAAATATTTTTTATCATATCCTCACCCCTCTAAACCATGGTTTCTCCTATCTGCAAGAACAATTCTGGAAATTTTGGCAAGGGTGTTCTTTGAGAAAACCATTTACACCCTCCTTGCGGCAATTCGCTAATAGTTGAGATAATCTCTTATGTTACAGAATTTCTAGCCCGTAGACTTTGGAATAATTATCTTCCAATTTCAATGCAAACTCAACTGTAATGCCTTCGTCGAACCCCTACGACCTCTCAAAGTAGGTGTGCCATCCGGCATCCTGAAAAACCTGACATACATCCAGTTGATGTTGGACCTGCACTGTATTTTCTAGCTCATGCCTAACAGCTTGACCACCCATTTTTCTAGTTTCTTTGTAGCAACACTCAGAGTAGCAAGGAATACAGTGATAGGGATTGGTAACAAGGAATACAGTGATAGGGAATTATGGACAAAGGTTATGGGAAAACCAATGGTAAATCCATGATGATTATAGTAATTAATCCAACACAATGGAAAAGACCGCAAATTAATGTTGTTGTACATGATTCAAGTTCCAATGTGTGTGGATAAGTGTGCAGGGTATGGTGGGGATCACATATTGATATGAGCAACGGTGGTAATGATCGTGGGATGTAAAAGTTGCCACAAGGTTTAATAGCAATGGTGGTCTGAAATTATTGCTATTAAATACGATATATTTAACATTAAATGTGATACCTCGCCCCAACTAAGGCATGACTGCCCTTGGTCGTGTTTAGGCATGTCATAAGTGAAATACCAATCAAATCCTCGAACTCGGTCAGGGACGTACCTGGCGACTTACCTTGACGAACTATCAGCATGGGTGGAGTAACATCATTGGCTGAGTAACAACACTGGTGGAGTAACAACACTGATGGAGTAACAACATCGGTGGGGTAACAACATCGACGAAGTAACAACATCTGCGGAGTAACGACACCGATGGAGTAACATCATTAGTAGAGTAACAACACCAGTGAAGTAACAATTTGATTTATTTAGAGTATAATTCACAAGTTAAACATCCATATCAGCAAAACCATAGCTCAGCAAACGGTAGGAATAGAATAACCATAAAAGACATGCAGCCTCCCGAAAGTAAGGATCCTGTGACTTTCAAAACAAGTTGAGTTAAAAATCCTAACAAAACAAAATAATTTTTTTGTTTTTAAGATGCCCATAGGCCCTAAGGGTTGAAACTACTCTGATACCATATAATAAATAATTCAACATAACTTCGGGACGAAGTTCCTTAAAGTGGGAGAGTATGTAATGTCCCTCCCCTTAATAATAAATAATAATATAATAATATAATAATAAATCACTTAATAAATAATAAAAAATAATAAATCTAACGTTTAAATATAAATGATATTTTTAAATATACAAGAAAATAAATAAAAATAATAAAAATAAATAGTATATACTAACTTAAAGCTCAAATAAGAATAAATAGAAATAAAACAAAGAAAACAATAAAAAAAACAGTAAAGCTATCAAAAAGAAGAAAATAAAACAATAAAGCTAAAAATCAAAAGAAAAGTAAATAAATAAAACAAGAAAGCTAAAAATCAAAGTCGCATGTAGACACATGAAGTGTGTGCATGCGACTTTTATTTTTAGCTTTCTTGTTTTATTTTCTTCTTTTTGTTAGCTTTACTGTTTTTTTAATTGTTTTCTTTGTTTTATTTCTATTTATTCTTATTTAGAGCTTTAGTATAGTTATTACTATTTTTATTTATTTTCTTTGTATATTTTTTTATATCCTTATTATTAACATTTATTATTTAATTATTATTTTATTATTATTATTTATTATTGGGAGTATTACATACTCTCCCACATTAGAACTTTCCCGCAGTTAGTTGAATTATTGTATTTATTTTTTTATTATTATTTATATATATTTTTTTTATTTCATGTGCCAACCCTCTGCTGAACTAGTATAACAACAAGCTGAAAGTCCCCGGACACCTGCGAAATCTCAAGAATCTTTGTCCTTTTCCCACTTCGGCACTGGCTAAGCTGACCGTATGCATCTTATCCATGGTTTGCCCCAAGGTCGCGCCACTCAACCTCATCTGCGATAAGGCAGGCATTCGGTCGGGTACTCAATGACCCCGGCATCTCGCAAGGTGGCCCACTCCCCACAACTACTAAGGGCGCACGCCCCAGCATGGAGTCTTTGATCCTTCCAGACTTCGCATCCCATCAATAACTGGCACTAGCCTGGAACATCAGGCACTTGGCCTTCTCAAGATGGTCCCATAGCTCTTCAAGAGCTATCCATCAAGAGCTATACATAAGACAAAGGAACCACTGGCATATGTAGTGTTGATTGAGTTTTGTCCCCAGCCCATATGGTGTTACTTATTCTCCCTCGTGCGTATGGGCTCGCACAAGATCATCAAATAAACCGGCCCCCTTGGCCCATTTGTGGAGTCCTGTCAATCATCACATCTCAACATGCATCAAATGCATTAACCATACCATCATAGTATCATAGGAAATAATCCACATGCCAACTCTTGCATGTCATCATGAGAACATTCATCTTTGTTAATCGCAACATTATGAATAATAAGGAACTGTATGCTCATGCATGCCATAGAGTTGTATGAAACTATCGCATGCTTCAATTATACCATCAACATAATTATATCAAGACATATCATGAGTTCACATAAATGAACCACATGTTAATAATCCTCATATTATAACATCATAATTCCTCTACCACGTTATGCATATCATATTCATCATGAGTATTGAACATTAAATACCTATCATCACGTAGTAAATGAGTATGTCAGTATACCTTGACATAACGTCATAATACCTATGCATATCGCTACTATCGTATGGATACCTTATCACTATAAGAACCATATGTACATCATTATCTTCCTACCATGATAGCATGAAACATCGTCAATATGTTTTCATCAAGTTGTCAACCAGTTCGACTTCTTTCTACTAGGTAGTTGATCATTTACACCAACCGTATAATCATCTAAGTAAATCGTTAAATTTCACATGAGCCTCATCATCTTGAGTCATAATCTCTCGTCATATATTCTTCCTTCCCCGAGGAAATTTTGGTGAAATTAATTGTTTAATATATTACTAGTTATACCATCATTATCTCAAAATTAAAATCCCTTGGTTTTGCATCCATTTACCCTTCGGCTTACCAATTCCAATATCGCTATATGCAGACACTAGGTCATCATGATTTCATTGTTTTATCATGCTTAATTTACTGGTATGAGGGTTTGTTGATCCATGTTGGCTTATACATATATCACTTAACAATTATCATTTTCATCCACGAAAAATATTTCTTATCTCGTCAAGTTCCTATCTCAATACAATTTGATCGCTTTATTGTAAATTCACCCTTCTTCAAGTTGGACAAGAGATTCTTGTATGTTTAGATTTTTGAAACAGTTGGAAACACTACTATCATCATTGTCCATGAAAATTTTTAAATGTGAGGTGTTATGTGGAAACAACCTCTTTTAACTTTATGGGAAGTCCTATACATGAAACAATGAGTGAAAATTAGTCAAGTACAACCTCCATTAATTGACTTTCACTTCTTTTGTCACTATGTACACAATCCTTCTCAAGGTATCCTTATAAAATTTCTAGCAACATTCCTTCCTATATCTCTCTAGTTTATTATCACTTGGTCATCATGCAACTTCACACCTTCACATTTTTAAAATATGTAGATCATCATTATGACCATTACCAATCATGTTTCTCACTCCACTCATCAATACCTTTAAAAGAACTTTCTTCTTGATCGAACATCCCTTCGTCTCCTACCCGTTATTCATAGATATATTCCATAAAAATGTCCTTCATTATTATCATGATTATTCAACTTCATTAGTTGATTGCCAATATTTTCTTCTTTATGTGCATCATCCTTAGATAGACCTTATAGTGATACCTTTAGAGTATCAAGTTATGTTTCTTCCATTATGTTCCAAAATAGATTGCCTCTTCTTATTGGGTTCTTACACTTGTTGTGATATTTCTTCTCTACCACCTTAAGCATCTGATCCACGTTGGCCATAATCACATGAGCTATCATTAGTTATCATCCTTAAAAAAATGCAAGTTTCTGCTTTCCATGTCTCCTTAGACAACTTTTATCCACTATATGCAATTAACCTTGAATCCCGAAACCTCATGTGACTTATATTCAAAACTAAACTAAAATCATAGGGTACGACTTAGATGTATCAAAACGTTGAAACCATAAAACATGACTTAGTATGTCTTAGCTAAGTAAGCACTCCAAATGGGTTCACAACATCTTAATCATCAAGATCATATTGAGAGAGTTGTGCTCTTGCAATAATATACCAGAGAAATGCCAAGCAACTGTTATTGTTAAAGGACAATGAGAATAACAATCCAACCCAAATAATTAATGAATAGTATGATCAACATTCAAGAAATGTTATCTCTATGTTTTTAGATCAGATTGAACCATAAAATAATGAACAGATGCTAGTGAACAATGATCATCTAAAGGTAATAAGATATCAAAGTTTATTCCTTGTGAATTGAAATTGATTTCACTATTTTAGAGCACTTTAATTGGTGACAAATTTCAACTTTAATTATCCAAATACTTAAAGTGATATGTAAACTATGTTGTAAAATGAACTGGTGGTGAGTAGTTACACCAACATTAAAGATTTGTTACAAAAAACATGCCAGTATACCATTTCAATAGTGCAATCTTTTAGAAAATTATACATCCTCAATTCTGGGTAGATTATCACCATCCAAGATTACAAGATTATATACTTTTCCAATGAATCAATGAGTCATAACAAAACTATATACCTTTAATTATGTGACTCTATGTCACACCTTTAACCGTTGTAGTTGATTATAGCACTTTTCATTTTATGAAATAGCGTTTAAGAAATGATACAAACAACTCAAGAAAATGAGATAGTGGTTTTACCATGTAATTAGATTCTAATGAGAGCAGAGAATCACAGAGGAAGGAGGCGGTATTCAAACCAAAAATCTGTTGTCTATGATGATGCATGAGAAAAACCAATGATGAACTAATGAGTGCATAAAACTTTAACTTATACTGGCCAAACATTTACAGTTGATCTTCTAAAATAAATGGTAATACCCCTGGAATTTCAGATCTGTCTTCTATAATTTAATATCAAACTTTCGTAATGATTCAAAAGAAATAAGCTTGTTGTAGCTAGTTTAACAAGTATATCAGTCTACCAAAGCCAGATCAGTGATCAAAATGTAATGAAAAAAAGAAAGTTGATGAATTGTAAAAGAAAAGAAGGTTGAAATAAAAACACTACTGTAAAAGAAAAGAAGGTTGAAATAAAAACACTACTGTAAAAGAAAAGAATGGTGAAAAAAAAATGACAGCGGTTTAACCTGCATGTACTTAAAATAAATTGTATCAATATTCCAAAGTTGACCATTAAAGGTGTATACAGAAAGTATAATGTCAAAATTGAAAATAAAGGGTGATGTGGGAGACCAAGATTGATAGTGTCTAATAGTCCTTATCCTTATTATTAAAATTTATGATTTTAATAAGATATATAATTTTTTATCGTAAATTATCAATAATCACAATACTTAAACCATACAATAATTAAACCATAAGTTATCAACAATCACAATTTTGTCACACCATAAACAAGAAGAGACACCGCCACCCGACCCAAAACCGGATCGAATGACTGGGAAGGTTATCCCTCCCCAAAACACAAAATAAAATCATTTTATTAATAAGATGGCCCGCCTGCAAGCACACCCGCGAAGGCAACACCATATGAAACCCTTAACAAAGCTTAATAGCTACAAGTTTTTACATTAATTACAATATAAAGATCGAAACAACACCAGGAAACTATGAACAAACCTATTGGCTACAATACATTAAGCGCTATAATGATTTTAGTGCTTTGAATTCTTGACAAGAGAAAGAGCTTCTTTTGATGCTTGGACTTTGAACAGATATGCTCTTCATTTGAGGTAACCTTGTGGATCATATTTATCTGCAAATCAGCGTAACCTTGATGCTCCACAAAGAGATTACACAAAACCTAAAATCCAAATTTTCTTATGCCGTTCCTACGAAGACGTTGCAATTAGAATCCACCATAGTAAGCTTCATCTTTATCCCGTTATGCAGTCTCATTGCTGTTCACATCCTTCACCGCCAATTCTAGAGCCAGCTTTGCAACTCTTCCAATCATAGAATTGAATGCAAAAAGAGCAGCAACATTGACAACAGAAGTTCAACGGTGCTAATATTTGCATCAGTGTTTGTGAAGTTTCTCGGAATCAACACGGAGAATATTACTACCAGAATGACCAAATAATCCTGGCAGTGCGGTAAGTAGCACATGTTGAAGTATCCCGTTCACGTGGACATGAACTCCAAAAATAAAAACCGAAAGTTTACACGGCATAAATATGAATGACAAATTTTGGAGAGTTTCTCATGATGATGAGAATTTGCATCAATGCATCTGGAAGTTAAAAGGGATTTAAACAGAAATTGTCAAATTCCAAAACAGTGTGTAAAAGAAAATCAAAACAAAAGTTCAACGCATCTGGAGGTTAAAGAAATTGCAACAAAAAATTTCAATTTCAAAACAGTGTCCAAAAGGAAAATCAAAACAAAATTCCTGGTGGTTTAGATGCCATTTAATTCGAAGAAGAAAGGAAAGAGATCTCAAGTTGTGAATTTCCAGAAGTTGACCCCTAGAGCTTCAAAGGACTTCAAAAGAAAAAAGGTTCATGAAGATGAAATGTGAAACAGATCATGATGCTATACGAGGCTTGAACAAGAGATATCTGTTCCTATCGCTTCAGAAAATTATTTAGATGTAGATATTACACAACAGAAAGCGAATTTAAAGCCGGCAATGATGGTAGACTCGGACTTCAAAATAAAGATTCATGACTCCAGGTCGAAGTGCACAGGCCTTCACACGGCAGAGTTGAGATGGTCTCCGTTAAATCTCATGACCTAAAAAATAGACTGGCAATAACAAACATTTTTGATAAACTAACCAACTCAAAATCCTTGAATGGTTGACAGAACGTTGTTCGTTATTATTAGGTTGTTGCATGAGAGGGTATCAACAACATTGTCAGAAATAAATAATGAACTCATGAAAGTTAATTCAATTGCAATTTGTGGCCTGGAAGTTGAATATAATTCCATAACTGTCACACCTTAAATTTACATTTAAACGTCATCATCAATGGAAAAAAAAAAAATTGCAGTTTGAAACACCACAGATAGAAAAACAGGGTTTGATCTTGTGTCTTCGAAAATGGTATCTGGCGGAGTACAAACAATGCATCAACTCACCATAATCATGCGCTGTTTATCTCAGATGCTCAACAGAAAACATGGTGAGATGAAAGCAGTTCATAATGTCAAATTCGACCGATTAAAAGGGATTGAAATCTATACTGTAACTCTTGTACAGCTCTTGGCACAACTCTGGAACTCTGTTATTCTAAACTCTGAGCTTTTGATTCACGCATCAATGATATCCGAAGCTATATTTGACCATCACAAATGAAGAAGATTAAATTAAGCAAAATTTCATCGTTTATTTATTCGATTTGTTATGAGGAATGAGAAACCTGTAAATAATATTTTTTCTCTGTCAAAACAAAAACCCAGTTCTAACGGTAACAAACACGTATATTGTGTATTAAATTGCCACTCCTTTGAATAAATAATCCAGCTATAAATAAAATTTAACCAGCGATAAATTTCGATCTGCTAGGAATTTTGATCAGCATTCAAGTAAACTGCGAAGATTTTAATTTCTGGAATTTATCCCAACATTCAGTTTGGTGAACTGTTCAAGATGATTTCAAATGCTGAAGAAATTGTGCCAGCAATGAGTGAATGAGATAGTTAGGACTTAAAAATGTATCCCTTAGATGTGCATTAGTTATGCCCAAGTGTCTTACAAATGATTATAGTTCGCTCAAAATCCATGTTTCAAATTACAAGTTGACAATTACTGAAACAGAAAACCTATTTATTTACCAAATAGAAGACATTCGGATCCATATTATATACTCTCTTGGTTGTAAAGAATATATAGTAAATAACTTGGAAAGCAATGAAAATAAGGAGATGAACACAAAAAAACGGAGTTCTAGGGTACGCAGACAAACTCACAAAATTACAGAAAGATGAGAATTCTTTAAATGGATATGCTGGAAAGTTCTACGACACAGAAATATTTTTTTGAAAGCGGATAAAAATATTTTGTTGGGCACTTTAAAATTGAATCTTTATATCAGATGGAAAAAGCGCGTCAAAATACCATGCCGAGCATTTTTTTTTCTTGACAATTGAGTTGGTAAATTGATCTTTTTCAACAATGCAAGCTAGTAGTGTTCTGACTAATAGTGTTCATGTCAAACGGTAAAATGCCTCAAAAACTACCTAATGGATTGTTTCCAATGTTTAAGAAACTTGGAGAGCTTGTCATTGTTCCAGCAAAAGCAACCAATTGAATAAGCTTTGAGTAGAATTAAGAGGTGTTGACCCCTTCATATATTGCAACTGAGTACTTTTGTCAAATCTACTCATTGAATGCAATATGGGCATCCTTCGAGACGTGGTTCAAACACTGACTGTTAGTGCCAATAAAATTCATGTTTTAAGATACAAGAATCAGATCTACTTATCACATTGCCTTATTTCTCCACCAATGAACACATTTAACTGCCTTGGTCAGAACTTGAATACAAACCTGGCCAATTAATTGCTGCAGCCCCGCAATATGATCCGTAATTTGTTCTGGTGTGAAAATTTCAATTATGGAAGAAGAATTTTTAAACCAAAGGAATGATACGACAAAAAAAAAAAAATAATAAAATAAAAATTAAAAAAAATAATAATAAATAATAAATTAATAAATAATAAATAAAATCCTGGAAAGAAGTTACTCTTCCATCCCATACAATATGGTTTAATGAAGGGACAGACTTTTCTTACCTTTCCTGATACATAAACAACAACGCTATTTCTCCAGTTAACAATCAGTTTCAGATTCAAGGAAAAGCCAATGGTTATTCAGTACGGTCATGCAGTTAAGGAGAATGAAAAGTCTACAGATTAGAAAAAAAATGATCACGCAGGCTCAACATATGGAATATATAAATCATGCAAAATCATATGGCTAGATCTGCAATTTAAAGATGTGATCAACATAGCCTCGAATTATACAGAAAACTAGTGGGGAAAAGATATTTGTGGACATGTCAATCTGCAAATTGAAGGATTATTTAATGCATTCTAAGATCTGTAAGATGGACATGCTGAGAAGATCAAAACTGCCACACAAAAAAATAAAATTTTTATAAATAAATAATATTTCTTGAAGAATGTCTTGAATAGCTCAACTATGCAGATGAAAAGATGTCACGATTCTTGACAAAGATACAATACAAAGATATCAAATTCAGATTTAAGGGAGTGCTAGAACATATTTGTTTATCCTAAAATCGCACTCACTAATATTTAGCAGCAATCTGGCTGTTGTTCTAAATATGTGCTCCTTAAGGTCATGTATGCAGTCCACCATGTGTGCATAAAAGTCCTCAAGAGAAGATAAACACTCTGTGGAAGCATTGACCGGAGATGCATTTTTGACTTAAGTAGAATTTGGGCAATGCATGAAATTGACTCTGCAGATGTGCACCGTTACTTTAAACCATAATATTTGGTTGGCCTAGGCGCACAATGCATAGGACTCATCGGTGAAACTTCATGTAATTCAAATCAAGCTTATTTCTGTAGAATCCAAAATTAACTTGGGAAATGAACTGGTTTATCTTTAATTATTTATAAGCACCAATCACAGTCTGAAAAAAAAAATAACATGTGTCAGTTTAATCGTGATGTCACTTTTACCACATTGATATATTTGAGAAATAAATGTCGTCAATTGCATTTGGAAATATTTATATCTCCCACTCCCAAATTGTCAGTGTCAATAACTATTTCTAGTGCAGATTAATGATTCTCCTCCTTTGTAGAGGGTTTACCTCTTGGGTTACCGCTTTGTACTCTAATTTTATTCTGACTTATTTTAGCAGTTAGAAGATCCCTCAGCACGTCAGCATTGCCACCATGACGTGATTTACTTTGCGGTCACATTGATCTACTTGGCTTATTTGTGGATGTTAATACATTTCTTTCCCTCTCTTAATAAAGTAGGATTTTACTAATATGATTACAACAATCACGGTACTTTCTCAATAAAATTCCATGTCGTGACCTCAATTCCAGTATGTATAGAACACAAAAAAAAAAAACGAAAACATGAAACAAAAAGAAAGATAGAAGCATCATCAACGAGACTACGCTATATTTTGGGATCAATTTTACCCTTAACTTAATCATAAATGGTTAAAATTGTAAATTTGATTTATTTATTGTATAATTCACAAGTTAAACATCTATATCAACAAAATCATAGCTCAGCAAAAGGTTAGGAATAGAATAACCATAAAAGACATGCGGCCTCCCGAAAGTAAAGATCATGTGACTTTCAAAACGAGTTAAAAATCCCAACAAAACAAAATAATTTTTTTGTTTTTAAGATACCCATAGGCCCTAAGGGTTGAAACTGCTCTGATACCATGTAATAAATAATTCAACATAACTTCGGGACAAAGTTCCTTAAGTGGGAGAGTATGTACTATCCCTCCCCTTAATAATAAATAATAAATAATAAATAATAAAAATAATAAATCATAAATGTTAAATGTTAAATAAT
>APFE031652512.1:55662-76505 GCA_000404065.3 Pinus taeda
GATTCACTTAAAAAAAACCTATTCTTGAAAATGGGCGAATGGAAGGTTGTAACTCCTAATTTCAAGGGCTAAATTTACCTTTTTTACCCTCTCCCTTAAAATTAGGTGGGCTATTTGAGGTGATTTGTAAAAATGTACTATGATACAAAATATTCGCCCACTAAAAATTTAAAACCCCTTAATTTCGCCAAAGGGCGAACATTCGCCCCTAAAATTTTCTATGCTTCAAGTTTTCTTTTCCTTAACTAATTAACTCGTGGAGAATTAATTAATTAATATTCAAACTGCTAGTAAGACCAAATTCGAATTTTACTTTCTATTTTAGACCAGCGACTGCCTAAAAATAGGAATCCACACTAAATTGCTAAAAATAGAACTTCTATTTTTAGCACTTCCATTTTTCATTCCATGTTGCCCAATCCAGCACTCATGCCCAAATTGCTATTTTTAGCACTTCTATTTTTAGCAATTTCTTGTTGCCAATTTTCAACATTTGGTTCACTTTGTTGAATTGCAACAGTATTCTATACAACCATCAAATGAATTTCATCTAACTCATTTAGTTGTTCTAGTGAGTGTTTCTGGGCTACTCAAAGATCCAAACCTACTTCAAGAGGTATCATGAGTGTCTTAATTTTGAATTCCACTGGAAACAAAGGAGACTTCCCATAGAAAATCTCGTATGGTGAAAATCTAGTTGTATTCTGCCATGTCATTCTATACGCCCAAAGTGCTTCAGGATGTTTTTCAACCCAGTTTCGGTAATGGTTCGCTGCAGTCTTCATGAGGATATTCTATAGTACCTTATTTGTGCTCTCAACTTAACCATTCGCCTCTGGATGATATGGAGATGTCACTATGTGTTTGATTCCATACTTCTTCATGAGCGCTGCTATTAGATATGATGTGAATTGTGTCCCTCCATCTGAAACTATCTATCTAGGAGCTTCATATTGAGCAAAAATTTATTCAAATAAAAAGTGTGAGATAACTTGTTCTGTGGATTTTACGATAGTTTTGGCTTCTACCCACTTTATCACATAGTCTGTGTAGACCAAAATGTGAACTTTCTGATGTGAAGGAAGATTGAACGACCCAACAAAATCAATAGCCCATTTCGCCAAGGGCTCAAGAACTAATTGAGGTTGTAATGACATCTTGTCTGACCGACCAGGTTGACCCATTTGTTGGCACTATCGCACCCTCAAACATATTTCCTTGCATCACGAAAAATAGAGGGCCAATAGTACCCCATCTGCAACACCTTATGACTTGTTCACTTGTTTGCAAAATTCACCCAAGGGCCATCATGGGAAGCTTTCAGAATTTCATAGATGTCATCCTCACCTACACAACACCAGATTTTCTGATTAGGTCATATATAGAATAGGAATCCCACTATCCATGAGTAATGGGCACTGTGATGGATAATTTTTCGCTACTCTTTGTATGGTAAATGATGATGTACTTTTCATGCACCAAGATAATTAGCAATATCTGCATACCACGAAGTGTGAGTAGAAATTGCAAAAATATGTTCATCTTGAAAACTATCCTCTATAGGTGTATCTTCATCATTAGTATTAAGCCTATACAGGAAATCTACTACTACATTATCTTTTCTTGGTTTATCTGCAATGGTAATATGAAATTCTTGCATCGACAATAACCGTCTTGTAATTCAACCAAAAGTTATTGGTTTATTCCTCAGATACCTAATGGCTGAATGATTAGTGTGCACGAAAGTGGGATACCTTGTAATATAATGCCGAAATTTATTAATAGCATATATAACAATCAAAAACTCGTTTTCAGTTACTATATAGTTCAGTTCAACAAGAGTTAGGTTCTTGCTGACATAGTAAATCACATACAGTTTCTTCTGCTCCTATTATCCCAAGACTACCCCTATTGTTGTATGAGAAGCATATGTGGAGATATGAAATGGGAGCTTCTAGTCAGGACCATGTAATATTGGAGCTATTAGTGTCAGTCTTTACAGCCATCCTCCAGTGATCAAATATGCTCTTACAAAGTGGTCTCAGAGTGTCAAGGTCAATTTTTGTCATTTCAGTGAGTCTTCAAATAAAATTTGGTCACTAGGTATTAGGTCTAGGGTTTGCTTTTACTCCTTTAAAAGTTGTCCAAATGTCGGTCCATGTCACCATTCAAATCAGTGTACCATCATTCATAGGGTTTTCATCATCATTTCAAGTTCCACTGGGTCATTTTACACCTTGTTCATGCTTCAGTTGTGCCTAAGTAAGGTTCATTTCTCTCTCCTAGGGTTTTGAAGCTAATTTCTCTTGGATGGTCAAATCATCAGCAAAACTTGTATCCTGATGTTCATACACCTTCCCCTATCCTTAATGTACCTTATTAAACACTTCCCATCACTGAGATCCCCCATATTCCTCATTTTCGCACAAACCCTAGTTTCTTACTACAAACCCTATTTTCTAGGCTAGGCCTGTGTTTTGCCTTTTTGGACCCCTTCCCCTCACTCAATATTTTAAATTCCACTTTCCCCTATTTCCTAACATCCCTCCCTACTTCTCACAATTTCCTCAAGAATTTAGAAGCCCCCTATCCCCTTCATTTCGCTTCATTTCGACAAATCCCCTGTTCCACACATCAGGATAGGTTTTACTCCAATGATGTTTCTGAGAAATAAAAGAGGGATTTGGGAAAACTAAGAGAGGTTTTTGTCCAAAATAGGACAAGGAAGAAAAATATCCTTCACTTTTTACACATGTGTCATGGTTTTAGAGAAATGTCAAAAATACAATTGCCTCGGGAGAATTGATGCACCTCTAAAGTGACCTTGGGAAAATCACGTTTTCTCCTAGATTGGTTGGCCAAATTACTTTTTTGATGAGTCAAATGATAACTAGACACAAATATATTTCCAATGAGCTATCATGAGCTCAATTTGGAGTTGAGGAACACCTTTAAAAATTGACTGCAACAGCACTTTTCCTTGAGGCAACCTCATTTGGCACATTTTGACCAGTCTTGGGAGATTTGATTTTTGACAGGAAAAATGAACTTGAAATTGAAGAATCCTAGTTGCGTTGGAAAATAGACTCAAATACCTTTCCAACGCGCTATCCCGAGCCCAATTTGGACACTGGGAAGGCCTCCAAACGTCTCCTGGAAAAATCGTTATGCACTGGGTGGTGGCGCGGCACATTAGGCAACTAGCGCGACGCATTGGGCAACTGGCGCGGCGCATTGGGCAGCAATTTCCAGTGCAAATTTACACTGGCGTGACGCATAAGGAAGGCGCGGTGCGTTGGGCTTGTGGCGCATCGCATAGAGCTGCCAAGCTTGTTTCACTCCAAAACTCTTTCAAATTGCCAAAATTGTTCACGACTCCTATTGTGCATGTAAGCTACGATCTCTCCATTGCTAGTAAAGGAGTTTTTCATGAAGTTTATGGTGATTGTCTAAAGTAAAAATCAAAGCCTACATTCTTGAAATTTCCCAAGAAACTGCTGCCTAGTAGGGCTAGCCTAGGGTTTGCATTGGTGTTGTGGCTGCCAAGTACATTTTCCCATTCCTTCACCTTTTCGCTCCTTCACTCCTTTTCTCTCACCTTATTCCTCACATTCCCTAAACTCTCATATTCCTAAAAATCATCTATCCCTACCCCAATTCCCATTTCCCAATTCCTAAAGTACAAATTCCCAAACCCTAGCTGTTATCCCTAAAACTCCCATATCACTCCCTAATCCCCTGTTTCCATAAATAAACCCTATCCTAATAGTCCTAAAATCCCTCATTTTTCCCTCCCTCTACAGTCCTTCATATCACTTTTCTCTTGGTGGCAGTAATCAAGAAACACCATAATTTTCCTATTTTTCATCAAGAAAACTCACTTGCTAGCAGAGATGGAATCTAATCTGTCATATGATCATGAAGAAGAGACACACAGTGACTCTTCCACATAGGTACATGCACCCAGGAGGCCTCATAGAGGTGGCAAACATATTCGAGAATCGCCAAGCTGCCAAAAGGAGAAGGGTGGATTTTACTTTACTTGAGCAAGAGATCAACGGTGATCGGGAGTCTTGGCTCGAGAGAGTCAACATCCACTTGGAGAGACTGCTGGACAAGGCCGATAGGGACAAAGCATTGTTGAGACACATGGATTTCCACTACATGGCACGGAACAAGGTTTGCAAGGCACGAATAAGGAATCTAAAGGCAAAATTGAAGAAGGCAACAAAGAAGCAAAAGAGGCAAAAGGAGCATGATCGTCTTCAGATATTGGCCAAAGCCTCTTTGGCCCAGCATGACACTTGATATAGAAGGTCCAGCCCAAATTTCAAGAAATTTGGAGCAATTTTTGCATTTTTGAATTTTTTTGCACTGAAAAACAGGTTTTGCCTCCCTATGCGCCGCGCCACATGGTGCTCGCTTTTGCTAGAGGGCTCCAAATTTCAAAAACTTTACATTTTTGGATTTGGCATAAAAAATTATGATTTCTGGTGCATGGCCAAGAAATTTGGGCAAGTTTTGAGTCCTCAAGAGGTCAAAAACACTCAAAAAAATAAACTCTCTGCCCCTATTTTGACACACAATCAGCACTCCTAGGATATTTGATTTTTGGAGGGACAAATGGACACGAAATTGAAAACTTCCACTTGGGTTGGAAAGTAGACAGGTAGGGATTTCCAATGAGCTATCATGAGCTCAATTTGGACTCCCTGAAGGGCCTCAAATTCAGATCCAAAGTGGCGTGACACATAGAGAATCAGGGGCGGAGCGTAGAGGATTTTTGGCTTATTTTTCACTATACAACTCAGAAATTCACCCATTTTTTACTAGTTTTGCTTTTTGATATAACTATTGATCTATCTTGATGTAACTTGATGGCCATGATGTAATATTGGCCCATTTTTACTTGTTCTAGCGGATTCATTCACTAAAAAGTGAAAATTAAATTAATGAATCAGTTTCCTTCCATATAGAGGCAAGTTGTTTGATTGCCTAGATTTCAGTGCTTTGTTTAGAATTGGTTGAAACAGCTCCTAGAATGATGAGCTCAACCCCTAGAGGCATGGGAGTGGGTTAGGATAGTCTATATCATGTATTTCTGAGTCATTTTTAGGGTTGGACACTTGGGATTGCTTGCCACATCACTGTACATTCTATCTTTGCATTTTTGGCTAAGGAAAGACCAGGGTTTTGCAGCACTTGTTGGGATCCATGTGGCTCTGTGTTTTGATGATGTTTTTCTCTATGTAATTGTAATTTCACTGATGTTTATGTGTATCATTTTCCCTTATCTTTTCTTCTGAAATTAAACAAATGAGTGATTAAGGTAGAATCCACTGGACTGTTGTGTTGTGCCTTGAAATTTTGTTTAATTTTACATGTTTTCATCTGTTTAAGGAGGACTCTTGAGAATCTCTTGCCCTCCTTAGCTCCTCACCAGTCTGATCCATCCATTCATTCGATCTAAAGCATCAAAACGATTTCCTTCCTTGCCCCAATGAGAACTCTGCAAAAAACTAGGCCTCATCCCCGGACCCAAATTTGCCTTTCCCTTTTTCGAACACAAAACCCCCAAAAACTCAAGTTAAATCCTTGCACTTCATACCTAGCCTAAGATTAGCAGCTATTTCAGTCATCTCAAGCCCCATCGATTATCCCTTGCTGAGATTGACCCGGAGAGAGCCCTCTCCTGTCCTCGTAGGGCTAGCTACGAGGCTGAGCGTAGTTTGATGTGGACCTAGAAGCTTACCTTTTTAGCCTGAGGTAAATCTAGGCTCTAACAGGAGATTTATGAACTAGTTCTTTGATTTCCAAGAAAGTTGCTTCACATGCATCTATCCACACAAATTCTGCATCTTTAGGTAGTAATTGAAAAAGTGGAAATGTTATCTTGGATTTTTTTCTATAAAACGTTTATAATAGCGAGCATAACCAATAAAACTATGCACCATTGTTGGTGCCTTTGGTGCAGGAAAATTTAATATTACCTCTACCTTGGCAGGACCAACCCGTATTTCTGTAGCTGAAATAAAGTGTCCCAAAACTATGCCTTCTTCCATCATCATATGGAATTTTATTGTACTAAGAGAAACATTTGTCTTTTTGCATCATTTAAATACTTTCTGTAACTTTTCCATACCTTCTTCAAAAGAATCTCCATATGGGGTGAGGTCATCCATGTAGATTTCAACACTATCATTAACTAGATCAGAAAAAATTCACAGTATTTCCCGTTGAAAGGTAGTGGGTGCATTATAGAGGCCAAATGGAAGGACTCGGTATGCGAAGGTTCCCCAAGGACAAGTAAAAGTATTTTTATCATGATCCTCGAGATCTATCTAGATCTGGTCATATCCACTAAATCCATCCAGAAAGGAGAAGAACTCCTTCCTGACTAATGTATCGAGGACCTGGTCAATAAAGGGTACGGGAAAGTGGTATTTCTGAGTTGCTTTATTCAATTCCCTGTAATCAACATAGATCCGCCACTTTCCACCTTTCTTCGGAACAATGACTAGTGGGGATACCCATTGACTGTCCGAGATTGGATAAATAAACCCCACCTCTAGTAGCTTTTGTAGTTCTTCTTTAACAATTCTCTTCAAGGCAGGATTCATCCTTCTCTGTGGTTATCTGACATGTCGACATTCTTCTTGTATGTATATGTGATGGGTACATAGATTAGAAGGTATTCCTTTCATATCTTCATATTCCCAGTAAAAAGCTTCCTTCTGATCTTGAAGGACTTTCAACAATTGTTCAGACTAGGAAGGTGAAAGGTTAGGTTTAACATCCAACATTTTCCCTGGATCGATTTCTATAGGAATACTATTATGGGGTGCAATAAAAGGAATGTTTTCAACTTTGGTTTCTAGTTCAATGGTTTCCTGAATGGTGCAACTCATAACAAATTCTAATAACTGGCGGGTTGAATCAGAAACAGAGTTTGGGCTACTAATAAATGTGCTAATAGAATCATGCTTCATTTCATCTTTAAAACAAAGGGCTTCACTAATGGTAAGAATTGATCTAATATCTTCAATTTCAGGTTCATTCTCCTCCGTAGGTGGAGATTTTTGCACTAAGGTAAATCTTGGTCTAACTGATGAACTTGGTTCTGCAGGGGGATAAAGGATAAGGTTCTTTGTGATTTCCCCATTGGATATTACCATATTTTCCAATCAACACACAATATAAGCATCTACGGTCGCAAGCCAAGGTCTTCCTAAAATCAAAGGATGTCCCCTAGCCAGAGATTCGGTTTGCAGCACTAGAAGATCGATAGGGTACTGCCACAAATCTATAGAGACAGTCACATCTTCTAACTTCCCTACGGTTTTATAGTGGATTGGTCTGCAAGTTCTAAGACTTTAGGAGTTGTTTTAAGATCAAGCAGGCCCAAGGTAAGTATATTTTCCGAAGTTATAATGCTAATTACAACTCCTAGGTCTACCAACACATTTGGGATATCACCTCCATTAATCTGTACTGTAAGAATCAGGTTCCATGTATCCCCATATTTAATAGGTGTAGGATTTCCCAACATTATATCTAATAATTTCCCCATGACATGGATAGTGACTGGATCTTTTGGTTTTCTTCTAGGTTTCTTAGAACAAAATTCTTTGATCGTTTTGCAATAAATTGGTGCATCCTTCATAGCCTGAAGTAAAAGGATTTTGGCAAATAAGTTTTGTAATTCCCCCAAAAAGTCAAATTCGGGATGAGGAATTTGTTTTCTCAAGGATAGTCTCCCAGGATAATGTGGACCAATCTGACATCCTTGAGTAACAATTGTTTGAGAAGGGGGTTGTTGTCCCATGGGAACTTGCGGTGAATAACCCCCAGTTGTTATAGTGGAATTCCTAAGTTCTGGTTATGAGGCTTCATCATCACTATGTTCAACAATTATCAATGAAGTCTGAGTTTTTACCACCCATACAAACCGAAGATTCAGTTCATTACATTTTGTTGTGGCAATACTTTATGCAGGAAGGTTGAGTGTATCAACCTATTGAGCCACCCTAATGTTTGGGTTCGGGTTGGATTAAACAGACTGTTTTGGATGAACAAGAGGATTACTCGTGGAGAAATTAGAGGAGACTTGTAACTATTGTTACAACATAGGCTGGAAGAACTGTCCTAAAGGAAGAGGAGGTCCTTGGTAGCTCTGGGACCATGAAGGGGTTGGACCAGGTTGGGGGGACCATGATTTCCGGGGCATTAGATATTGATAGTATTGCAGCCATAAAGGTTAAAAATGTACAGACTAAGGCCCAAAATTCAAATTATTAAAATATCGAGAAGGGTCTTAAGGTATACCTCGATTCATGTTCTTTGGTCATGGTTGTCATGGTTTCTTTGATCCCATAAAGTACAATTGATCTACCTCTTCGTTTTCTCCTTGGAAAATTGCCTTCATCCCAGGAAGAGATGGACACATGCTAGTAGAATGACTCTGCTCACATATCGCACAGGTTTCAATAATATTGAGTGGACATTCCTTAAGTGGGTGCATCTTCATGCATTGAGGGCAGAAAGTAGCCATTGCCTTCTTAGTTTCCATCTGTTTCTGTTTTTCCTATAGAACATCTAGTTGTGAGCACAATCTTCTTAGAATATCAATCCTCAAATTATCCAACAAGTTTCCAATTTCTACTTTTGTAACCCCATTGTTGGATGTCTTGAGAGTTCGTACTCCTTTTCTTATGCCTCACGGCTCCATGAAAACATTTGATGCACAACTCGTATATTGTGTCAAATTATTCCTTTTAAATATCTCCCTTTCATACCACCTTCAGGAGTTCCAAAGATTCCTCCCTTATTGCCCAGATAAATATTATCTCTAAGATATCCTTATCTAGGTCACGATGGCCTGATCTTTTCAGACTATATTTGAATCATTCCACAAAGTCGTCCATGTTCTCATCCTCTTTTTGCACAATCTTAAACATTTCCTCTTTAATGTCTTCGGGATTTACAGTAGTCATGATATTTTTCAATGAAAATTGTCTTCATGTCATCCCATGTTGTAATATATTTCCCCCCTAAACCCATAAACCACCTCAGAGTTGTTCCCTTAAAATTAGCCAGGAATATCTTCAATTTCTGAGCATCATAAATATAATCATATCCCTGACAAACAACGTCTAATTCGAAAAGGAATGTGTCGAGATATTTAGAAGAAATACCATGGAAATTTGGTAATGTTGTCAAAGTAATAGGCTTCATAGTTGCATCACATCTAATATCTCCAATTGGAAACTCAATCATGGAAGTTGGATGAGGCATGTATATTTTCCAATATTCACTTGGAATCTTAACAAGTGCTGGTTGTTCTACAGTGTAGGGTTGAGTCTGTCTAACAACACTTCCTCGTTAAAATGGTGGAGTGAAGTCCCTTAGGCCTTCTTCTTCTTATGAATTGGCAATGCTCAAGTCTTCTGATCCTCTGCTTCCTATTTCTTCCACCTTGATTTCTACTTCTACTATTGGGGGAGGTTCTGGTTGTGAAACTGACTGCCCTCCAAATCTATTATGAGATCTAACCCTCACAACATCTCGTGACGATGCTCCTGACTCATCTCTTGAAATGATTTCTTGGATGTAGGTAACTCTGCCGAGATCTTTCCCTCTTTTTGGGGGTCTTCCTCTGCCCCTTTTATTCATGTTTCTGTTCATGCAGTAAAAAATATAAAGGAGAACGTTGAAAAAAAAAATTGAAGCTCAGTACATGGAACAGGGTGGAAAGTTCCCTTCCCAGGACGAGAGAGTGGCCCCTAAAAAGAAGACAAAAGAAAGAAATACAAACCAACCACAAAATCTAAGCTTAGGACCTGAAATAGGGAAAAACCTCCCTTCCCAGGACGAGAGATCGATTCCTAAAAGAAACAAGAAAATTGAAATAACCAAGGTAATTTAATGCTCGGGACCTGGATCAGGGTGAAAAATTCCCTCCCTAGGATGAGAGAGTGGTCCTAGAAAAACAAGAAATCGAAATAACCAAGGAAATTTAATGCTCAGGACCTAGAGCAGGGTGAAAACTTCCATAACGAGGACGAGAGATTGGTCCTAAAAAAAACAAGAAATTAAAGCAATCAAAGCGATCTAATGCTCAATACCTAGAGCAGGAAGAAAAATTCCCTCCTCAGGACGAGAGATCGGTCTTATGGTCAATACTAGTTGTACCTCTGCACCTTTGATGTCCTCCCCAATAACAATGCCAAAATGTTGGTGTTCAGATATGAATTATAGATTTCACCCTTTTTCCACACTAATTGTCAACCTGGGGCTCGTCTGTTTATTTCAAGGCTATCATGCAAGGTCTATGCAGACCATAGTTTCCATACACAACATTGAGCATTCAATCAAAAACATAACAATGTGTAACAACAAGCAATAATAGTAACAACAATCAAAGTAACAAGAAGTTAAGATTCACAACAACACAACTTAATGAACCGTTACATCAACAAATAAATAAACATAAAAAAAGATAAATCTACACACACCACTAATCCAACAACACCTAGTCAGGGGAGTTGGCCCAACTCCATGATCAGGGTTGTGGTAAAATATCAAAGACTAATAAATATTCAGAAGATCAATATTTCATTAATCAAAATAAAATTACAAAAGTTTGTTGTTACATGCTTAGAACTTTCGTATCTCTCTTTAACCATCACTTGCTTTTCCAAACCCATAACCTTACTTATACAATCAATGTTACAAAGATAATATTAACGATTTCCAGAGATTACAGTAGCTGTCTACCTGCAAATATACAATGATCATTGAGACACAAACATAATACAAAGATAGAAAATTTATTGGTCCAACAGACTCTCTTGGGTGGAATCATCGTTGAACCAACATCCTAAGATAGCACTACCAGCGCATCAATAACCATAGGCTAAATTGTAGTCTATTGGTCATCATCCTTTCAAATATGCAAAGAATCATGGGTTAGCAAGTCACATAAGCAACACTCCCCTAATACTACGCTTCATTGATTAATAATTCACAAAAACATGACAAATATATATACCTTCGTTGCTTGAGATAAAAATTAACCTTGCAAGGACATAAAATAGGTGAAGGAAAGGGGTAAAAAGGTAGGTAAAAAGTAGGCAAATTTAGCAACCAACACCCGCTACTACTACTTGTTACAACTAGAAGTTTAGATTTTTGAAGCTAGAAACCCTCTAAGAGAAATTCCCTCGGTGTGTACACTTTCTTTTCCACTCGACATTGATTATGCTCTAGCAAACTGCTACAAAACCCTTATGTTCCCATACAAGAAATCTTTTCTGTAAAAATATTGAACTGCTACTCCCTCTACCTGTCAGAATCATTTTTATGGACAAGTCAAATTTTTATGCACCCTGCAATTGAAAATCGAACCCTTTCCCAACAATTCATACTGCCTCGCTAGGCACTACACAACCTCTAATTTTTTTTTCCTAATCCTCCCTCTGAACAACAAATTTTTCTCTCTTCCACCTCTGAGCCTCTTTTTCGTCATCTATGCTTTGCTACCATGTGAAAATTTGCTTGAAATGAAACAATTAGAAATAATTCTACTAACTAAAAAATTAATTATGCAGTTTATATTGTTTACAATAAAATATCAAATTATTCTGAGTGCAATTTCTTCACAAAATAAAATTATTTCGTAAGAAAAAAAAGGAACTAAGAAATTCTAGCACACACACATAAACTTTGACATAGTTATAAATTGGGATGCCCAACTGGCTATCCAATCTGAGAGAAATATTGGCAAAATCACCTAAGGGAATTTACCCTCATCTCCAAGGAATCATGGCTCAAATTGACAACTGAAAAGCAAGCAGTCCAAACCCTCTATGCAAGCCCTATGCACCTTTGCACAACATGTCACACGCTCAACTAGAATAGCTACTACTCAATCCATCATGATTGTTGTTGATAGGGGAAGTGTCTCTCTTTCCTACTAGAAAATCTTCCTGACTTCTGGAAACTGAAACAAACTCCTATCTAGCTAAATCGAATTGCCTCTTTGAGGATTTGCGCAGGCCTTGTGCTGCCTCCTAGAGAAAAAAACTCAACCTCCTCTCTTGCCTCTCCAGAACTAGAAAATCTTCTTCTAGATCATTGTCTTTGCCCCTCTCTAGCCCTGCATCTTCTCTCTCGCTCGAACTTTTCTCCTAGCTAGATTGAACTACACAAGGAACTCACAATGCTAGCTCTTTGTTGTGTGTTTCTCCCTCTACCCATCGAACTCCTCTTATAATTTCTAGTTGGGACTCCAACGACCAAGATTAAAACTTAATCGATAGTTGAGATCATCTCCAATTCGATCTGTGTGAGTTTCTAGAGAATTCTCACATTTCTCAATTAATTACTATTAATTAATCGATTTTCCTAAGTTAGACTTTGGCATTTTTTAATTATCAATCAATTAATGTAATTTAGCTATCTCTAGGTGGAATTTCTAGAAACAATTTCTGGGTTTTGGATAACTCTCGTGTTTTAGCCTCTCCACAAAGTCTCGATACTTATAACACCATCTGATGATACAAAAACTAAAAAGATTCAATGATCTTATTTGTTCATTGATAATAAAATGGCTATCCTATTTGTTCACCAATTCCCAAGGGAATGTTTAAAAATGGTGCCTCTTCACTTCCAAAAATTCTACTATCTTTCAAATTTAATTTTTGATGGACCATTCAACATACATATTGGCATCTTTCAAGTGTATGTCATCGAAGGTTAATTTAGTAGTTTAAGATTGAAGATAAATATCATACTAGTTTATGCTCTAGTTCATGTCCACTTACTAGTATAATTATTTAGACTTGTGATTAAAGGGGGCATTGTTAAACTACGAGTCCCTAAATAATAAAAAAATTCTGACACTTCATTCTTATGAGTTGTCAAACTTATATACTAATGATGAGTTATTATTATCAATTGATGAATTGTTAATGAGATCTAGATCTAGAAATAGTCAAATACATATACTATAAATCAACAACATGAGATGAATGCAATTATCGATAATGAATTAAAATCTTTTCTGCTAAGTTTTCTTGTGTCTTACTTGTGTTCTAATTCTTATCATATACAAGATATATTCCAAAGTGTAAGGAATAATTCTTACAATAGTATATAGGTAGGATTTGGTTGTTGGTTGTTGGAGTTTTGTTGAGATATTTTCTGAACAATATTCTCCTTATTTAGAACCTGTTGGATCTCATGAGCACTGTTTATGTGGCATGTATCTGGGTTTTGTACTTGAATAATACGATTTTTTTAGTGAATCTGTGCACCATGTCTCCTCCTACATTTTCTAATTTAATATCAAACCCTATATGAACTTGACTCCCTCAAAGAAAAACCTAGGAAAATAGAAGAAATATAAAAAATTAATCCTTTGTACATATGTGTAGAATTAGAATAGTTTCAGTTTTGTTTTATGTTGTGTGTATAACTGCGCGTGGCAAAAATTGTTGTGCCCAATGTAAGAGATTGTCATCCCTTCTTTGCCCTTTTAACTAGTGCTTTATCTAATAAAAGGAAATATGTTGATATTGGCATAGGTCTGCCCGTGAGGGATGTTGAAAGAGAATATATTCGACGGAGTGTAGATCTGCATGTGTACGTGGCTGGGATATGATCGTTGTGCAAAGAATTGCCATCTAGAGAAGTGTGGCTTCCCAGGTTTGTCTCGATGTCCAAGACATATTTCGTTTCTTTTTATTCGACATCACTTGTTGGAATGGAGTCAGATTCGATCCCATGTCTCTTCTCCCCAATCTCCCGCTGGTTCCTTCCCAGGCAATTTTACATATTTAAAGGGAGGCCTGTACCGAACGACTTTGGCAGCCATTGCAACAGGGAGCACTTGGATAAGTCAATATCCCACAGTTTTTGCATTTTTTTTAATTTTTTTTCCCGTAAGGCTATTGTAATGTTGCTCGATCTCTCCATCGATCATCCATTCAGAATTTTCTTGAAAGGTGCAAGATTCGACAGTCAATAATTTGATCTCTTTCTAAGCAGAGTGGACAGATTCTCCAACTCTTTGGTAGCAAGAGGAACGATAAGAAATTATGTTGTGGACAGTGAGGGAAGCGGGTTGGTTGCGTTCTAATGAATTTATAACGAAGACTATTGTTGAGTTTGATGCCTACGAGAAAGTTTTCCAAGTGCTCACTTTTAGAGTACGTTAACGCTCTTGGAAGGGCTCAAGACAAAGCCCCGAATATTTTAGAGTTGTGGAGATGTCATTGTCACATTATTATTTTGGCAATTGGTGCAAAGATTGTGCGTGGATCTTGTGATAAATCATATTTTAGAGAACCACATATTTGCATTGGTGTGATTTTTAGTTATATTTTGTTTTGTAAAACATACATAACTAATTAATGAACAAAATAATATAATTAATTTAGTGGTTTTCAATGTTTTTTGGTGTCGAGAGAACCATTACTAGATTAATTGTGTGAATATGTTATGTGTTGATGCATTTTGTTGTGCTTTGAGCTTTAAGAGTTGAGATTCATGTGTGTAGAAAGGTCAATTGCATAATTGACACATGAATGTGTTTAGTAATCAGAAAACTCACCTATACAACTATCAAAAGTGTAGTTCGTTGGATTTTGATAGATGGGAGTTTTTCCATAGGGTGGTCCAGTATCGAGATTTTCCTTTGGAAGAATGAGAAGCGTCAATTATACAAGGTTCATCAAAGATTTTCAGAGATGGTTATGTCTTAAATGAGTTGAATGGAAAGCTCGAAGATTGTGGTGGTGAAAAGAGCGTCGTCCACGAGACTTCAAAATGGGGATAAGTGTCAAGGAAGACCAGTAAGTCACATGTGAATTGTAATTTGTCATTTTTGTATTAATCTTTGTAATAATGTAATGTAAGCATTAAACGGGGAGACTTGGAATAATGCTTATAATAGTATATAGGTAGGATTTGGTTGTTGGTTGTTGGAGTTTTGTTGAGAGATTTTCTGAACAATATTCTCCTTGTTTAGAACATGTTGGATCTCATGAACACTATCTATGTGGCATGCATGTGGCTTTGTAGTTGAATAATACAAATTGTTTTGAGTGAATATGTGCACCATGTATGCTCCTCCATTTTCTAGTTAATGCAACCAATATTTACGTTCTTTCAGTTATTCCTTCTTCTTTTTTGTCACATGTGTACATTATGTTACATTACATGATGAAATTTCTCTCATATTAGGTTGTAGAGTGTCTGTCAAGTGAATACAATGATTAATTTCTCATATTTTTGTATTATCTAATTTACAAAATTGGGAAATGAAAGGGGAAAAGAAAGGAAGATGATGCATTTTGATTTTTATGCTTCCTTGTGTGACAATGTGTCATGTTGTTTATTCATGTTATTGCTCCTACATTATGTTGAGATGTTGTGTTTGCAATAAGGGAGCATGTGTCAAGTTAGTGAAATGGTGTATCAATGTGATTGAAGTTTTTGAAAGTGCAACTGAGCCATAACGTTAGAATTGCGAGATTAGAATATTAGTATGTTTGCAACACATCAATAATTTTTCACTCTGACTCATGTCAAAGTTTTTTGCTGCAACATATTTATTGGATCAATGATTATACATCATTCTTATACATGGATATAAACTAAACAACCAAAAATTGAAAAATGACCCACCTCTGGCTTCAGTCTAGTAAATCCCCTATAGTGTCTTCTCCTCCAAAATTTTAGACTATTATGTTGCATGCCTCTACCCAAAGAAACATTGGCAAGTCTTAGTCATGTATGGCCTTAGTAGCTTTGATGATGGGTCAACTATTTTACTTTGCAACCCCATTCTGTTATGCGTTGTGCATACTAATTAGCTCCCTCTTGATTCTGTCCTCCTTGCAAAAAACCTTAAACTCCTTAGAGGTATACTCTCTCCCATTGTCTAATTTCAAGATATTAATCTTCTTCATGTTTGGTTTTCAAATAGAGGTTTGAACTCTTGAAACCTATTAAAGGCCTCATACTTGGTCTCTAAGAAATATACCCTAGTCTTGCAAGAGAAATCATCAATAAAGGAAAGAAAATACATGCATCTCGTTATCGGATCCATAAACATTTGAATGTACTAGGTATAGAATCCTCTTACTTCCCTACTTGCTACTTTAGAAAGTAGCTTTGGCATGCTTGCAAAGCATGTGATCTCTACATACACCATGTTGCTCAATATTGATCTCTAAAAAACTTGTTACTATCTCCCTCAAAATAGACAATTCTTTGTGATACAAGTGTCTAATTATGTTATATTATAATTCATACAAATTATTATTGTTATGTTTTAGGTCCGGAATAAATTCACTTTACAACATGTACAAATTACCTTCTCTAACCCCTATTATCTAAGTTATATGTACAAGTTACCTTCTCTAACCCTTATTATCTAAGTTATATCTAGACTAGATGACTTACTAATTCTTAAACTCCACCACATAGCTCTTATCCTCCATAACCAAAACTTAAATCTAAAGTTCTTCCCAAAAGCCAAACTCTTACTACTACTAAATACATACTTAGTATCATCACAAGCTTAACTGCTACTACTCAGTCTGTCTTGTTCAAACCGAAAACAATTATTAATTTACTTCTTCAAATTGGAAAACAATTATCGATTTGCATATCAAAAAGTATTGTTTTTTAGTCATATTTATTGTATCCGAGGAGCATGAAAATGACGATGTTGATAACCATAATCATTAGTTACGGTATAAATCAGGTTGACATAATTGGAATTTATGTGTATAACGCGCCTGAGATCAAACCATCCAAATATCTCATTATAACGAATTTCAAATTCAATGAAGGCTCTTGAACTTTTTCTCTGCTTTGTTTTGTCCTGCTTTCCGGAGTCAGCATCAATCTTATTTAAAGAACCGACAGCTACATTGGGTGAAAACGTGAGTTTGGAAATTGTTTTCAAAAGACCAGAACATGTTATAAAATATGATGAACTGCTACATTTGGTGAAATCTGGTTGTATTGAATAACCAGAATTTAAAATGATAAGTTTACCTATCTTGTCACAATGAACTTTTCTTTGGTTTCTGCTTTTTACATAAATTATGAACTGTGATGTCAATATCCATGCTTGTGATTTTAATTTGGTAAATATATGATGAAAAAGAACAATGCCGGGCTCCATTTTGATGGACCGTTTCTTAGAAATGTTGAGTTGAAGTCCATACAAATATGGGACCGTTCAGTCCATACAAATATGGGACCGTTGAGTTGAAGTCCATACAAATGGGACCGTTCATTGAATGGCACCATTTATGAAATATGAGTGTGTTTGGAACTCTGTTTTCAAATTTGCACCATTTGTGAAAATGATTCCGACATCACTTGTTATGCCATTAATTCACTTGTTAGGCTATAAATAAAGTTAATATCGTTTGAACTGAAAGCGCGTACAGTATTATTAAAAAATAAAATCTCTGTTCGATCTCTCCATCAAAATCGCATCAATTATGAAAACGATCTCTGACATCATTTACTATATCATGAATTCACTGAAGTTCATATTGAATGACTATAGTATTAGGCATGTTCCACGTGTCTGTGTTGTGCTGTTCAAGGGTCTAGCGTGTCGTCATCTTGATATCGTTGTTCTTGAACTGTAAATATCTCGTTGAAACTCAATGTTGGAAAGCGCTACAGAAGGCACTTATGTTGATAACCGGTAATGCCTATCGTTGCAAGTTGTTTAATTTATTTAAACAACTTCATATAATAATATTGTCATGCACCTTGTAACAATTAAAAAATATAGATGGTTTCATTTAATTTAAATGTGTGGGGTTATTAATATAAAGGAAAAAATAATTATTAATTTAATTTGAAAACAAATTTAATGATATGATTGTTACTGGACAAGCAATAGTAGACATAATTGTTTTATGAGTTGTTATTTTTAAAGGTGGGTTATTAATATATAAGGTAAAATATGAAATTATTTTAATTTTTTAAAAATGAATTTATGTATATCTTGATTTTATGGAAAATTACAAATAGATATTATTGTTTTATGTGTTGTTGTTTTTATATATCGATGAAATAATGTTATTATTTATTGTTGAGTAGTTAATGAAATTTAATTTTAGAAAATGAAATAGAATTATAAATTAAGATTATGAAATGAATACAAATGGACACAAAATCAATTTTTAATTAAAATATTTTAGTGGTATAGTTTTGATTTGATATCTTAAACTAGCAATTGCACCAGATATTGCAAAGGAAATGTAGTAAGTAGATAGTATAATATGGAATTTTTATTAAGAATAAAATTGGGTTTTAAATTCAAGATAAAATTCCACTCATCATTAATAAAATATGTAATAGAAACAATAACACCTCAATCATTATTATTAATCCCCTTTGAATTCTCTTAAATTGTTAGCATAAAGATTATTAATGTCCAAAATGGATGCCATGTTAATTATGGTGTTTCCATACATGTCCTTACACTATTCGATTAGTTTTGCACCTTAACTTTTATATTCACACTAAGATTATGTGAAACAAGAAAATGAGGCTAAATAATCACAAGGAGTTCCCTCTTTTTTGTACACTTTAAATTATGTCTAATTGCTCCAACAACTAAAGCAAGTATTATATGCCTTTGTCCATCTTTTAAATGTCTACTTCTTTGATATCAAGTGAATGCTTTGATGAATCAAGAGATAACCTATTAGGCCCCTATATTACTAGTGTAAACCCTTATCTTTTCTATCTTTTTGTGACATGGTTTCATAACATTTGGTATTAGAGCTTTGGATTCTAGGGTTTCGCTGCTCCAAACAAGTCATTGTGGCATTTTGTCTATAACTTTTTTTATGTGACGTTTTAGAAGCTAAAAAACCCATTTCAGACGAAATCACACTGAACCTCGGGTCAGAATTGTAGTTCTTGTCTTGCTATATTTTCGGAGATATGATCTAAGGAAGCTAGGGTGTTTGCAAGCTCCATAATTTCATCTAAAACATGGCATTGTGGAAGTTTCGCTATAACTTGTTCGCTACAACGTTTCAGAAGCTAAAACAAAACCCATTTGAGAATAAAGTTGTCTGAACCTCGAGTATGAATTTCAAATCTTGTCTCGCTATATTTTCATATATATGATCTAAGGAAGTTAGGGTTTTTGCAGACTCCCGAATTACATCTTAAACAGACAACCTTGGGAAAATTGTCATAACTTTCTCTTTGAGAATCAGATTGAAATTTCATAAGAATTTACAGAAATACGATAGACGATAGTTTTTTGTGTATTGGTTTTAGGTCCTAAGGTTGAAACAGTGACACGTGGTATTTCGTACAAGTTCGCTCTACTGAACTACTCTTTAATCGGGTTATCGTGGGAGATTTGACATAACTCTTCCTTGCAGAATCCAATCTTGATCAGACTTGCGAGGTTAGAAAGAGCACTCAGAGGGCTATTGCAGGACACAATTCCAGAACTTGGAGATCTGAAATTACAGAGTTACATGTGTTTCAAGATCGAGCTTCTAAAATCAAGAAAACGCAATATGAGGAAGTTTGATGGCAAGGACCTGGTAAATTGGATACTACACATGGAGCAATATTTTGATCTACATGAGGTGCAATTGTTACAAAAGGTACGTATTGCATCTTCATATTTAGAACCAGATTAATTTTTATGGTATAAAGGGCTTTGTTCTCATCAATCACTTGTTTACGTGGTCAATTTTCACGGAGGAAATGATAGCACATTATGAGGATACAAAGAGAAACACCTTCTTTAGCCAATTGATAAATCTTAAACAAAAGTGTTTAATGGCACAACACATTGAGGACTCTCAATAATTGAATATAAGGGTAAATGATATTCCAGAGAAGCAAAGGATTGATGTCTTCATAGGTACTTTAAAGGATAACATTCAACATGAGGTTCGTCTTTGGGACCCTGATTCATTGGAGAAGGCAATCAAGTGGGCAAGAAAAATTGAAAGCGAAATTATGGAAACAAGGAATCCCACCACTCACGACTATCATTATGGAAGTGTTTTTTCTCCTAGCCTTCCACATATTTGACATTGGTGTGGTTTTTAGTTATAATTGGTTTCTCAAATGTTTTTTTGGTGTTTGAGAGAACATCATAGATTAATTGTGTGAAATGTTATGTGTTGATGCATCTTGTTGTGCTTCGAGCTTTAAGAGTTGAGATCCATGTGTGTAGAAAGGTCAATTGCATAATTGACGCATGAATATGATTAGTAATAGGAAAACTCACCTATACAACTATCAAAAGTGTAGTTCGTTGCATTTTGATAGATGGGAGTTTTTCCATAGGGTGGTCCAGTATCGAGTTTTTCTTTCGGAAGAACGAGAAGCTTCAATTATACAAGGTTCATCAAAGATTGTCAGAGATGGTTATGTCTTAAATGAGTTGAATGGAAAACTCGAAGATTGTGGTGGTGAAAACAGTGTCGTCCACAAGACTTCAGAATGGGGATAAGTGTTGAGGAAGACCAGTAAGATCGTATGTCACATGTGAATTGTAATTTTTCAGTTTTGTAGTAATCTTTGTAATAATGTAATGTAAGCATTAAAGGGGGGACTTGGAATAATGCTTATAATAGTATATATGTAGGATTTTGTTGTTGGTTGTTGGAGTTTTGTTGAGAGATTTTCTGAACAATATTCTCCTTGTTTAGATCATGTTGGATCTCATGAGCACTATCTATGTGTCATGCATCTGGCTTTGTAGTTGAATAATACAAATTGTTTTGAGTGAATCTGTGCACCATGTATGCTCCTCCATTTTC
>APFE031652521.1:4118-19249 GCA_000404065.3 Pinus taeda
CTCACATCTATTGAAGGAAAGGAATTTGAGGATGCAACAAAATATAGACAGCTTGTAGGAAGTCTCATCTACCTCACTACTACCAGACCAGACATTTCATTTGTTGTTTGAATCCTCTCTAGGTTTATGCAAAAGCCTTGTGAGGGACATTGGTTTGCTGCAAAAAGAGTTCTAAGGTACTTGAAGGGAACTCAAGACCTTGGAATCAAGTATGCACAGGTGGACGACTTCATCTTGATTGGATATTCTGATTCAGACTTTGATGGCGACAAAGAAATTGGAGTATCTAATTCAGGATATGCTATGAGTCTTGGATCAGGAGTTGTCTCTTGGAGATCACGCAAACAATCAGTTCCAGCAGATTCCACAACAGAAGCAGAATACGTGGCAGCAGCTGAAGCAACGAAAGAAATTGTGTGGCTCAGAAAAATTCTTGAAGATTTGCAGGTAAAACAAGTACAATCAACTCCACTCATGATTGACAACACCTCTGCAATAAAGTTGGCCAAGAACCCAAAGTTCCATGATCGTACAAAGCACATCAATACTAAATATCATCTAATCTGACATCATGTTGAGGCCAAAAGAATCCATCTCTGTCATTGTTCCACAAATGAGCAAATTGCAGACATCTTCACCAAAGCGCTTGGAAGAGAAAAGCTTGAAAGGTTCAGAATGATGCTTGGACTCACCAACATCCCTTCAGATTAAGGGGGGAATGTTAACACCTAATCCTCTGTGATTGGGTGAATTTGGAATGTGAACAGTCATTAAGAAGATGAACTGAGTAGTCACATTCTTTGTATATAACAATAGCTACCTAATGAAATTAATTGTATTAGTTTTTTGCCAAACTAGAGTTACTCCTGGCCTGACAGATATTTAGACACTTAGGAGTTAGTTAATTTAAACTTGGTTTAATGTGTCTATTAGGAAAAAGGTGTGTTTATTTGGTATGAATTAGTTGCATTGTAATTTGACAAACATGATATGTTCTAGACATTGAGTGATATGAAATCTCAAATTATCCTCAATACTAACAACTAATGATTTTTGGCTTAGCACTTGATTGGTCCATGATATCTATTTAAATAACATGCATGATCATAGTCGATGATTGATTGTGAGAACTCTCTTGTGTTAAAACTTTTCTTTTACATTAATAAAATTTCCTTAAGTGACCACATTGACCATGGTTGTGGATTGTTTCCCTCATAGATATTTTTAACCACGTAAAAATAATAGCATTATGATATTTAATCTGGTTGTGTGAGTGGTTACTAATGGTGTTCATCTTATATGGAATGCCATGTTTTCCTGAACAAAGAAGTTGCATAGGAAAATGAGTGGTTCATGAAGAGATACCCTCAATTACAAGATGTGAGGGAAAAAAAATTATGAAAGAGAGGGGTTATGTTAAGGCCTTTGGGACCCTATATTAAGGCCTTTTAAAGCATTAATTATTAGTTTATTTTTTATATTAGTAAGTTGGCTAGAAACTTTTATTTTACCCTTTAATCATAATTGTATTGTTTGTCTCCAATATATATACCAAGGAAACCTAATCTTAGGATCATCTCAACTTTTCTTATGTATAGAGTGATCTAGATTGGATCATTATATTGTTTATCTTCCATATCAGCTTTCAGAGTGGAAAAAGTGGAGGAATTAGCTCACGAGACAATTTTTACCGGCGGGACCCAGTTTGACAAATTGGGGTTTGAAAGCTTCCGAGAGCATTTTGAGGTATCAAATGATGCGTTTTGGGGGTAAAACTTTGTCACTTTAGAACCACAACTTTTTTTCATATTCTACACATATAGAAATTTCCAACTAGTGTAATAAGCATGTTAATCAGAATCTGTATGCAAAAATGCCACTTAGAAGTTGTCCTTCTTATTTTCACCACCATAATTCGAGAGGATGCCATATCAACCCCCATTATTCATAGAAAATGGATATCCATGTGATTATTATGAATAATACTCTAGAAGAGTCCATATTGTAATTCTGGTTAATATTGGAGATAATCAAACCTAACCACTAGTAGGCTATTAGGCTATGTTATAACCAGGCCACTAGGAGCAAAACAGGTTCCATATTTTTAGGTGCATTTGTTCCATAGATGAGAGAAATTAGCTGAGAGGGATAGGATATAGAGAAAACATAGAGGATTTGTGAACTATAATACTTCATTGTACTCACAACCATTTTATATTCAACGAAATAGAGCAAACTCACCTCATCTTCTAGTTGGGTTTCCTCCCGAAAGGGCTTCCTAGGTCATATCTTGTGCCAAATCATGATTTGTGAGTTTTTATTTCACATTTCTCCATTTTCTGCATAATTTTATTTTTGCATGCATTTGTAATTAATAGTAAACTATAAATCCATAAATCTAAAGAGAAATAAAATCCTAATAGTGTATATTTCATATTTTTTAAATATAGTTTTATCATATTTCTTGTGACGAACTATCGAGTGGAATATCCATGACAATTTACATATCATAGAGTTCAATGTAAAAGGAGGTTTCCCCCTTGAAATAAACTTTTCTCATTGCCTTATTATCATTTTCAAAGCACATGGTTCATAACAAGCCTATCCTTTTGACAAAATTGAAGTTGGTGGAAAACTCAATACTAGCAAACTCCCTTGAAGAAGCATCATACTGTTTCAATTTATATATTGTGAAATTAACAAATATTAGTACTCCAACCATGCATATTTGAATTTAAAAGAAATCTTGGGGTGTTGACCTGTAATCCTCATGTATAATTTGGAGAAATATTGAATAATAATCAAATTCCCCACCTATCTTCACCCAATTCCTAATCTTGGCTTCGTCAAATATAAAGGAACGGGAGACTAAGAACCAATCACGTCTCTTAGCAACTTTGGAATTTTCAGGCCTTAAATTCTCCAAGCATGGACCAACCTGATAAGTACATGTCCATCAAACCAAATTTTTCCATCTTCCTCAAGAAAAAATCTATCATACAATCTACATGAGATGGACCCAATTTTAGCTCTGCTAATGATGAAATTGAAATGCCCACCTAGAAATAATCCCTCCTCGTTAAAAAATCATGGATTCATGGATCCTTCCAAAATTCCACCCTATTCTTAGATGAACCATAAATTTTACCACACAAAAAGCTTCAACAACTCCAAGGACGTGAGTTATGCTCAAATACATGAATTAATAATCACATAATTAATTAGCCTTATAAATGTTTTCCTCCAATCTATTACCAATCCTTCTATTCTACCAATATAATATACACTTAAAGAAATCCCATTTTTTTAATGAAATTAGACTAATCTTCTAATATCTTGACCTATTCCTCCATGGTTTCTTGTATAAGGATAATAGTAGGATTGTGTAACTCAAATAGCATTTTACGAGTAAGATTTTTTTGAAAGCTTTCTTAGACCCTAAATGTTGAAAGGTATGATGGTCATGGATAACTATTAATGGGGAATTTTCCCATTCTAACAACTCCATTAAGGATATTCTCCTTTCTGATGCAGGAGCATCTGGACTTAGCCAGCAATGTGAAAGTTTATTCACATGTTGTAGCTAAATGAGTTGAATTTCACTAACCTGAGTGGTAAAAAAAAATCAGTTCTAATCGAGAGGGTTGGATCTCTAAAAAATGATCTATACTTCATTATTGTAATAGTTAGGAAATTGTCTTATTTTAGATTAAGGGATAAGTTTTTAGCATAGGTGTGTAATGGAGCTTGAAAATAGAGATTGAGTTGTTAGAATGATTAAAAAGAGATTGAATTGTTAACACAGTTGGAATAGGATTCGACTCAAAAAGTGAAAAAAATGTAATAGAAAGGGATTAGCAGAGTTGATTGAGGATTGAGCGAGAGTGAGAGTTGAGTGATAGAGAGGGTTTTCAAGATTGAAACATGGGTCTGTTAATTGTTGTAATTGTGCCAGAGGGTCAAGACTCTGTAACGATTATTCTATTGAAGAATTAATTCAGTGTGCGATAATGTGTCGATTCTGTTGAAAATCTCGTTTGCCTCTGTATATTTACATTTTGAACGAAATCAAGCATTTTCTCTGTCTCATACTTTAAGCAGTAAATCTCAGTGTTTAAGGGTTAATTACGATCATTCAGTGAGGGTAGAAGAGTACAAAATTCCTCACCTATGGTATAAGCCCTGCACTAATCCCAGCCATTGAAATAAGTTCCAAACATTGTGTCGGATTCCTGTGCAATATCACGCTGACCATTGGATTATTCCCACATCACAAATATTTCATTTGTATGTGAAAGGACCTCATACCTTAAGGAAATGTGATGTGTGATCACTGATTAATTACTTCGCAATAATTCATTTGCGAGTGAATGGAACTCAGGCCTTCAAGAAATGTGATGTGCAATCGCCAATCAATCACATCACAATATTTCATTTATAATTGAATGGACCTCAGGCCTTAGGAAAGTGTGATGTGCGATGCCCGATGCAATCGTTGATTAATTCTAATTGCAATGTTTCATGGTGGATGTACTAGGGCCTAAGCACTTGCGATTTTCGATTACAATATTGTTGTGGACCGTCGGATCAAATGGATTGTGATTTATAGTGCAGGACCACTAAGCAACTCTATTGATCAGGTGAACTATCAGTTATCAGACCTGGAGAAAGGAGATCAATGGTGCAGCGGAAGCGCCTATACATAAAGAAAAAGTTAATGCTAGATCAATTGTTGATAACTAGTAGAGTAATTGACCTCCTGTATCAGACTCTTTGGGAAGAAAAGAATCATCCCTCAGACTTTCAGGGTTTAATCCACTTCTGCAACTTTGTTGTTGTCAACCAACTAACATCCTCCACTAGTTGTCCCTTCCATTTAACTAGATATTGAAAATAAACATGTCCTCTAGTTCTTTTGGATACTCTTTTCTCCAAAACAACTTCCACCTATTTCTTAACTGTCTTTGGCATTTGTTCTTCCTAGTTCAAAGTTTGAACTTCATATTTTGTAGTTTCCTCCTGTAACTCTGTCTCTATCTCTTTGTATGGATACAAATCTGCAACATTGAAGATAGGTGATATTCCAATCCCTTCTCGCAATTCAATTTCATAAGCATTAGTTGAAAACTTTCTTACAATTATACATGGTCCTATATTTTCCATTTTTAGTTTATTGTAAGTCTTAGCAGGAAATTTTTCTTTTCTCAAATACACCATCACTAAATCTCCCACTTGGAATTCTTTCTCTCTTCTTTTCATATCTACTCTTTGTTTGTATTTGTTGCTACTTTCCTACAATCTGCCTTTGACATCTTCTTGTAGTCTCTGCATCTTCTCTGAAAACTCTTCAGCTTTTGCACTCCTTGTCTCTTGTTTACCCAAATTTCTGAGCTCATACACACCTCTTGGATTCATCCCAAAAATAATCTGAAATGGACTCATTCTAGTACTTCAGTTGGGAGTGTCATTATAAGAAAACTCAGCTTGAGCTAGTGCTAAATCCCACTGCTTAGGATTTCGATACACTAAACTTCTCAATATGTTTCCCAAGCTTCTGTTTACTACTTCAGTATGTCCATCTGTTTGAGGAAGGTATGCTAAACTGAAACTGAGGTTAGATCCTAGTTTCTTCCAAAGAGTTCTCCAAAAATGCTCTACAAACTTTGTATCTCTATTAGACACAGTACTTACAGGGAACCCATGTAATCTTACAATTTCTGAAAAAAATAGATTAGCAATATGTGTTGCATCGCTAGTAATTTTATGTGCAATGAAATGTGCCATCTTGGAAAATCTATCTACCACAACATAAATTCCCTCTTTGAGTTTTAGGTAATTCGAAAACAAAATCCATGCTAACTGCATCCCATGGTTGGTCTAGTATTGGCAATGGCTAGCACAATCTTGTATTCTAGCTTCTCCCTTTAGCATGATGACATATCCTGCACTTCTCAACAAATCTCTTAACATAAGTTTGCATTTTTGGCCAATAATAAAAATAATTTACCTGAGTAAAGGTTTTGTCTTGTCCAAAGTGACCAGATAATCCTCCACTATGTTTCTCCTTTATTATGTTTTCCCTCATAGAACATTTTGGAATGCACAACTTTTTGCCTTTAAACAATAAACCTCCTTGGATAAGATAATATAACCACTAAATTTTGTTATGAACTATTGGATTTTGTATTGTTGTATAAATATCTTTGAAATATGCATCATCTTTGTACATTTCAACCATTTCTTCAAATCCTACAACACCAACTTTTAATTCTTGCACAATGAAATTTACCTTGCTTAACGCATCAACGAATTTGTTCAAATTACCACTTGTGTGCTTTATCACAAACATAAAACTCTGCAAAAACTCTACCCACTTGGTATGTTTCTGGTTCAATTTTGGCTGGTTGTTTATGAACTGTAATGCATGATTGTCAGAATACAATATAAACTCCTTTGGCAGCTAATAATGTCTCCATTTTTGTAAGGATTGTACAATAGCATAAAATTCTTTATCATAACAAGAATAATTCTTCTTCACTTCATTTAATTTCTCACTGAAGTATGCTATTGGTCTCTGTTCCTGACTCAAAACTACTCCAATTGAAACTCCACTAGCATCAGTTTCAACTTGAAATACTTTTCCAAAATCAAGTAAATCTAAAACTGGTTTCTCTGTGATTTTCCTCTTCAGCAACTTAAAATTCTTGTCTGCTACTTCTGTCCACTTGAATTGATAATTAGTCTCCTTGATTGTTTCAAGAATTGGTGCACAAATCTGACTAAAACCTCTGATAAATTTCCTGTAAAAACTTGCAAGACCATGAAAACTTCTTACCTCAAATATATTCCTGGGAATAGGCCAGTTTTATTATGAGGGTAGTCCCATGATCCGTGTCCCCATTGTCCACATATGATACATGTGTAATGGAGCTTGAAAATAGAGATTGAGTTGTTAGAGTGATTAAAATAGATATTGAATTGTTAGCACAATTGGAATAGGATTCAACTCAAAAAGTGAAGAAATTGTAATAGAAAGGGATTAGCGGAGTTGATTGAGGATTGAGAAAGAGTGACAGTTGAGTGATAGAGAGGGTTTTCAAGATTGAAACAAGGGTCTGTTAATTGCTATAATCGAGCCAGAGGGCTGAGACTCTGTAACTATTATTGTATTGAAGAATTGATTCAGTGTACGATAATGTGTCGATTCTGTTGAAACTCTCGTTTGCCTCTGTATATTTGCATCCTAACCAAAATCAAACATTTTATTTGTCTCATACTTTAAGTTGTAAATCTTAGTGTTTAAGGGTTAATTGCGATCATTCGGCAGGGGTAGGAGAGTACCAAATTCCTCACCTATGGCAGAAGCCCCACACTAATCCCAACCATTGATCTAAGCTCCAAATGTTGTGTCGAATTCCTGTGCGATATCACGCTGACTGTTGGATTATTCCCGCATCACAAATATTTCATTTGTATGTGAAAGGACCTCAGACCTTAAGGAAATGTGATGTGTGATCGCCGATTAATCGCATCGCAATAATTCATTTGCAAGTGAATGGACCTCGGGCCTTCAGGAAATGCGATGTGCGATCGCTGATCAATCACATCGCAATATTTCATTTATAATTGAATGGACCTCAGGCTTTAGGAAAGTGCGATGTGCGATGTCCGATGCGATCACTGATTAATTCGCATCACAACGTTTCATGGTGGATGTACCAGGGCCTAAGCACTTGTGATTTGTGATTGCGATATTGTTGTCAATTTTCGGATTAAATGGATTGTGATCTACGACGTAGGACCACTAAGCAACTCTATTGATCAAGTGAACTATCAGTTTTCGGACCTCGATAAAGGAGATTAGTGGCGCAGCAGAAGCGCCTGTACATAAAGGGAAAGTTAGAGTGAGATCAATTGTTGATAAATAGTAGAATAATTGACCTCCTGCATCACTTTCCTTGATAAATTTCCTCAATGCCTTTGTTTTCGGAAATGTGTGTGTGGGATTTTCAATCCCTGACGATGGTTTAACCCTTTTTAAACCTACCCAAACTTAATCCTATTTATATTTTATCCTATAACAAATCTAGTGATACTAATTGGTGGGATCTTAATGGTATCATGTTTGATCAAGTGTTTTTAAAACCTTCCGAAAACGAAAAAATATCGAGTCCTCTACACACACCACCTCCATGACCTTGGCCTCTCCCTATTTTAAAGTAAATTATTGAAGTCCAAACCTTCTTCTGTCCTCCTCTACCGACAAAAAAACAACTACTTACTAAAACTAAAATAACAATAAGTCCCTTTAACTACTACCCTTTTTTATTTACTCAAGGAGAGGAACCCTTATAAACCCATAAATCAATCTAATGAGTGGCATCCAAGGGTGGATATCCCTTTTAGGAATTAGAGAGTTAGAAGGTAAATTTAATTATTTATTGGTTCAATGAGGGTTGGTGTCACTAGGAAGTTCTTAGTTCTAGAGTGCCTCACAATCACCTTGGCATCCAACAACAACCTTGGTTGTATTACACTAACATTGATACCCTCAACATCTCAATTTCCTAAGCTACCTTAATTTATCTCTAATCCACCTTTCTACTATCACTAGTACCTCTCCCAAAGCTAGTGCCACACCTCCAAATTCCCCATTAGGCATTATTCCATCTTCCTTTAACAATTTATGGTCATGTTCCTTAACTATGGATTTATTTACATATACTTTTGGCACATTTAAGGGCATAATCACTAGATATGTGGCCATAAGCATGACATCACAAGAAATTAAAATGAATGCCTATATAATCAATAACTCAAAAATATTTCATATCTCACACCTTTAAAGAGATATCTTCAACTATACTTTCCTCTAGTTAAAATTCCACATGAATATGAGCTATCAAACATGAGTTGGAGTATATGAAATTGTCATCAAATTCCAAAAAGATTTCTGCCTTTCCCAATTTCTTTGAAAACCTATGTTAACCATAATTAGAAAGGCACTCTTCAAAATTTCATCCAAACTGACTCTATTGAAGATATTTTGATGCTAGTATTAAAATAGGGGTTGCCTTCTTCAAATATAGGGAGAATTACACATAACTAGCACCTCCCCATTATTTTCAAAGCATATTTTCCATGCATAAACATAAACAAAATCCGGCTTATTACTAGAATGTGAAATTCTAAAAGTTAGCCTAGCCATGGATTCCACTCATGAAGCCTATTGTCAAACATATATCATCAAAATATGTGACTCTTCAACGCTCTGTTGGCCATATCCACAACCCTACTACATCCTAATATCATCCTCGAATACCATGGAAAGTTAATATTTTATTATTCTTCTTAATTCATTTCCTATAGCAATGCCGAAATTTACTATGCATCACTTCTTTCCTCTTCAACTTAGCTTATGTTGCTTGTAAATACTTAATATTTGAAGGGTTCTTACCTAAGCCACTTCTCCCTTCCACTTCACTAAGCCAAAAGATATATGAACTAGGGTTTGCCTCCAATTGCAAGATACACCAATTAATAGAATATAGGAAGGACTTATTCTCCATGAGTAAGGATCCATGGAACTACTTATATTTGTTGGAACCTTTTGAGGAAGATGGTGGGAAGAGAAAAGAGAATAAGAAAGCATCTATGAGATCCTTGACACTAGTATTTTCACACTCACTATTAAGATTAAACTTGTGTGAAACCATGTTAGATACAACAACTCTACCAATTCCATAGTTATGCAGTGTCCTTCCCTTTTCGAATCCACATCTATCCACTTGTCTTAAATAGGTATACTATTAGTCCAAGCCTCATGTAGGTCTTGAGCCACTAGCTTCCTATATAATCTTAGGATTGCAAGGCCCCACAGATAAAATAAAACATTCTGCTAATGAACCTTAAAGTAATCTACAAGTTCCTTGTCCATATTCATATCTAAAATCCTTCATCCACTAGCATTTTAGAGGCTCATGACTGCTTCATCTTGACACTCTTCTTCAACAATTTTCCTTTCCTTGACCATTATTTTTGACTTGATAGGCATCAAATTACAGGTTTTTAACATAGGTAAGGTACTAATTATCGTATTTTTCATATTTCATAAATGTTCGTTATTACTAAGCTAAATTTTTCATTGGCTACTAGGTTCGTGCAATTCTATAACTAACATCTGTTTCTACAGCCAACTCCATTATTGAACAGGGTCCAAGGCACCATTCAAATAAAGAGAGATATGGGAAGAAAGAGGTTGATCCCCTCAACGATCTCTCCTACTCATCTACACCAAATTGATAGAATAAATCCCGAATCACATGATCAAAGGCAAAAGTCAACACGTAGCTGGAGCAAGCGAACGAGAGTCCGAGATGAAAATGCCTCATGATTTTCTTTGCCGAATAGCAAATCATGAGAAAATTGTTATCTGTTTCTCAGTTTGATAGCTGAATTAGAACTCTGTTAGCCAAAAGTAGGCATGAATGCCTCAAACATTTATTAAAATGTTTTTATAAATACCATAAGGTAGGACAAAATATGGGACGACGTGAATGAATATTTTGTGATTGTAATCATTTTGAAACCTGTGATGTTATTTAATGGAAGCACCTTCGAAGACTTGATGCGCAATTAACTGTTCACTAAAGCTTGAGATGACCTATTTGTGGAGGGCCCCTGCAATTAGTGAGGGTTTTTAACTTGTAGATTTTCCTTTCTGTTATTATTTGTTGTAGTATTTTTTCATATGTTCATTTCATAATTCTTAGTTTGCTTTTAGATTAGATAGTAGCATTGTTATTTATTTTGATTAGAAAAGCAATAGCGAAATTTTCTATTAGTTGTTTTTGGATCATCGAATATTAATCTTGGCCATTTATAGTTTTGATCTTATTATGATATCTTTACAACTCTCTTTTATAGTTTATGTAGTTGGTTTGACTCATGAAAATACTAGTGGTTTCCTTTTGATTTCTTTGGAATTTCATCAAAAATCATTTCAACTTCATAGTATAAGATGTTTCTCTCTATAAATTTAGGTATATAGATTTCTTTAAGATTTATGTTCAGAGCATTGCTATTTGAAAGTATTATTAGATTATTTTTCAAAAGAAGAGTGGCTTGATTGTAGTTACTTTCTTGAACTTTCAATCTTCAATCAAGTGTGAGTTAATCTAGTTTATATTCTGCAAGTGTGAGTTAATCTAGTTTTCATTCTCCAAGTGTGAGTAAATATAGTTTTCATTCTGTAAGTGTGAGTTAATATAGTTTTTCTTCTACAAGTGTGAGTTAATATAGTTTTCATTCAGTAAGTGTGAGTTCTTTATGATTTCATTTTTGTTAAGTAAAAAATATTGCTATAAATTCACAATCGTTTTATTTTCACTAGATAGTGATGTTAATTTCATTTTGAAATAGGAATGCAAAACTTAAAAACAAATTTCCAATAACTCAATCAATTAATAAATCTAAATCAATAAAAAGGCTTCTATCATATATTATGCGCTTTCACTTCACAAGTTTACCAAATCCAGTCGATAATTTATGTAATCAATTTAAAACAATTAAGTTGACAAACGTTTTGGCATCGTTGCCGGGGAAGTGTAAATAGAAGTCTTTAGTTATTTTGGATAATAAAAAAAACAAAACACAACAAAAACAAAAACATGACATGCATAGGGAAAGAGACTCTAGGGGTAGATATGTAGGTACAGGAAATAGTTTAATTCCAACAACATCACTTACCCCACCATGACCTCGTAGTGCCACACCACCCACAAAAACTCAAATTCCATCCATAGTAAGAAAACACAAACTCCTTGAGGTATTAAGATCCGAAATCCAACCTAGCAATTCACCAACTTCATTAACAGAAGCCATAATAGAAGAAGAAGATCCCATATCCCCAACAACAAGAGTATTTTTCCTATCTTCAACCGGAGAAAAACTTCTAGCTCAAGAGTTGGAAGTTCCTACTGAAGAAGAGGAAGAAGAAGCTTATTTTAAACCATTGATAGAAGAACCAAAAGAACTAGTGGAAGTTGAAAACCTAATCTTGGAACTATAACCCTATATTAGTGCTAAAGAATCTATAATGGCTGGAGAAGGGGAAGGAGAGGTACATAATTTGAATGGTGAACAAACTAGGATTGGAGGAGGAAGAGGAGGAAACATGGGAGGTGGAAGAGTTGGAGCAAGAGGAAGAGGAAGAGGAAAAGATATAAATCCAGAACCCTTTGGATTTCTTATTCTCGATGAAGATACAACTGTGACAATGAAAAATATCTCACTCTCTATCCTTCCAAACTTTCATGGACTAAGAAGTGAAGATCCTGAGACATTTCTCTTTGAATTTGAAGTCTTTTATAGATCATATGATTATCTGCATGATGCTCAAAAATTGAAACTATTCCCTGCAACCCTTAAACATGCAACATTAAAATGGTTTATGAATTCAGGAATAAACTCCATAAGAACATGGGAACAAATGAAAACTACATTTTTTGAGAGAATTTTTGGCGGAAAACTACATTCTTAGAGAAATATAAGGAATATTGTATGCCCCAAAATATTAAGGATAAAGTCTTTAAAATGGTACAGAAAGAAGATGAAGATATTGAAGACTTTGTTGAAAGATTTTCTTATAATGTTAAAAGGGAAAAAATGAATAATCTAGATGAGGAAACTTTGAAAGCTCTCTTATTGAAATCCATTAGAGATGAGTGGATTGATCTTCTCAATCTAATGGGTAAAGGAGACATTTATCAGTTGTCATTAGGAGAAATTTGTGAGTTATGCATACACATTTCAAGAGGCAAAGCAAGAACTGGGAAAAATCCAAGAGATCCTATTTTATCAAGGATTAATAAATCTATAGCTGGGACAGTAAAAAGAGAAGAATTAGGAAATTTGCTTGATAATTTAAAACATATATTTTAGGGAGTCTTAGTGAACAAATTGACACCCTTAAAATACAAAAGAAACAAAAAGCTAAAAATGTTGCATTGTCCATTTTTTGCCCTAAGTGCATAAAGAAACATGCCTTGAGAGAATTTCCTCTTGATTTAAAGAGTGTAGAAACTTGTGTTATATGTGCAAAAAGCCATGACACAAAATAATGTACCTCAATACCAGGTCTTAAAGTTGTCTATCTAGGAGTACCAAATTAGGTAGATCCTCTTTGTTTTATTGCTAAAATACCTTGGTAGAATCCACAACGAAATACAACTCAAGGTTTTAACACTCAACCATTTTCACAATCATCACAAAGTAATTGGATTGCCCCACATCCTTGGAAATCTTGGCCACAACCTTGGTCACAAGGATGAAAAATCCTTATGGAAAGTACCCTCAATATCCTCAATTTTCACAATTTCAACAATCATATCCTACTTTTCCTCCACAATATTATCCTCAGCCCGTTCAACAAACTCAACCTCACAATTTGAATCCAAAAATTTCATTACCATTTCCTCAGAGACCAAACCAATTGCTTTCCCAACCACTCCCAAATCCGAACAATAATAAAAATTCACAACTTGTTTACAATATGGAAGGACAAAATTTTTAAACTTACATGATAACTCCACTAGATCTAAACAATGTTCAACTTAGATCTAGTATAATATTAGAAAAGAATTCCCCATCAAATGTTATTCAAGAAAGTGAAAAAGAAAAGATCTTTGAAGAATAGAAGTCTCTTAATGAAAAAGAAAAAACTCAAAAACAAGTTACTTCAACACATTCAAATAACCAACTCCTATTATGGAACAACAGTTAGTATCTGTTTCAAAACCACCTTTTCCTGAGAGACTAAAATTTGATGAAGGGGTAGAAAAACATATTTTATTGCCTGATTATGACATGTTAGATGAGCTGAAGAATGTTTGCATAAAGATTCCTTTGCTACAATCCATTAAGGAAATACCAATTTTCACAAAAACAATTAGGGAATTGAGCATAAAAAGATCAGGAAGAAAAAGAAAAGAAATCAAAAGAACCTAACTAGTTGGAAAAATTGCATATATCATGATGGGTAAGACAAAAATTCAGAAATATCTTGATCCTGGAAGTCTCATTGTGAAAACACATATTAATGGTGTAGATATCCCAAATACATTGATTGATCTAGGAGAAACTATAAACATGACGAGTAAACAAACTATGAATCATTTAAAACTTTCTAATCTTCAATATACACCGACACTGTTACAATTGGCAAATAGATTTGTAATCAAAGCTGATGGTGTATTAGAAGATATATATGTATCCTTATATTCTTGGGAATACATTGTTGATTTTATGATTTTAACACCCAAGAATAACTTAGGAGGGCATCCATTAATTCTAGGAATACCATGGATAGATATAGCCGATGATTTTATAAGTTGTAGATTTGGTGATATGTTCATTTCTGATGGTAGCTCAATAAGGAAATTCACACTGTATCCACCTGCAAAAACAAAAATAGAGGTTGAACATGAATAATGGGTATATGATGACATTGATATAAGACCAATGTTTGCTACTTCACAAATAGATGAGGAAGATCAAATTTTGAATTTAATAGAAAATAATGAGTCTTCATCATATTGTGATTCTAGTCAGAGTTTTCAAGAACAATATAATATTGAATATTTATATCCTTGCATTCTATGGAACAATTTGGTGATTCTACTATTAAAATATTTCAAGGAAAAACTTTGAATATCAACAATAATATGGAAGACTTTCAAAAGAAAGAATTAATAAAGATGTTACAAGAACATTCCTCTGCTTATACATGGGAATATACTGACATGAAGGGAATTGATCCTAATACTTGTATACATCATATCTACATTGAAGAAAATGCCAAACCAGTTTGACAACCTCAAAGAAGAATGAATCCAAATCTAAGGGAAATTGTTAAGGAAGAACTACAAAAATTGTTGAATGTCAATTTGATCTATCCAATATCATAACTATTGATGAAGAAATAATGACTTTTCTTATGAATGGTCATCGATTAAGAATCTATCATAAGCCATTGATAAAGGAGGAATTTATTAAACATTTGCAAGACAACACTGATTTCCAGTTGGTTAAGAAGGATTTTCCTTCTCCTCCAACTTGAATTATAAGTTTTT